>JAAEAF010001430.1:0-26900 GCA_011037195.1 Triatoma infestans | reverse complement strand
AAATCGGACGATGACCTTAAGGGGAAATAGCCTAAGCTCTTTCACAGACATCCTGTTCCGACCAAATGTCCTGAACCTAATCTCCTCACAACCCAGGCAATGTGTCATAAGATGGATGGGTGTTTCCTTCTCTGTCTCACAGACTCTACAAAATGGATCCGGCATGAGCCCCACTACGTAGAGATGTCTCTTTAAAACCACAATGTCCGGTAAGGGACCCAATCAGATGCCTGAGAAAGCTCCGTGAAAGGCACAGCAACGTCCCACTAATAGCCCTGTCCGGAACCGCGATGAGGTCTTGGACTGCCTACAACCAACTGTGCTCATCCATAAGGATGAATGTTGTGAAGCTGTTTAAGCCAGAAGACACGCTACCAGCAAGCCCGGGACCAATGAAAGGGAGAGAGGCGCCTAATTTGGCAAACTTATCCACCTCCTATTCCCAAAAATTCCCATAGGACCTGGTACCCCGAGTATCCAGACTAGAAGGACATCCTTCAGAGAAGAAAGCTCTTCCAGTCTTTTAGAACATTCTAACACCAACCCGGAAGTGAAGACACATGAACTCAGCGCCTTCAGCACAACTTGGCTTTCCAAGCAGATACAAAAACCTTTTAAGTATTACATACCCCCTCACCCAAGATACAACAAAGAATAGCATAAACCTCAGTCTGGAAAACGGTAGTCCATTCACAAAGAGATACTGCCATCATCTCCGGTCTCAAATTAGACCGCAGCTCCAGACCTACCATTGATTCTGGAATCGTCCTTGTAACACCGGAGGTAATTATGAGGTATCACACCAGACGAATCCAATCTTAACAATCTTCCCTAGAAGGTAACCCAACTCTGTAAGAATGCTCGAACACGAAAGTCTTCAACATTCTGTCAGAATGAAAACCTTTAAAAGCATCCCGCGATGAATGGTAGACCACATCGCTTACCCTGCCAAAAACCTGCCTGTTCAATTCTATAACAGGCTTCCAGTGCCACAGTTTTCACCTCTACGAAGAGCGGTGGGATTCCCAATAAAGTCTCCATTGCAGCTGTTGGCGTGATCCGTATCGCACCGGTCGCCGCCAGACAAGCCAAGCGTTGAATATCCTCAATCACAGTCTAGCGGATCTTATCTCAATGCGACGCCACCACAGCCGCATACAACAACCTAGGTTTAATAACCATACCATTAATCCAAAACATCATCTTGGGAGTAATCCCCCAATTTTTACCTACAATTCTTCGACATTGCAAAAGGAAATAATTGCCTTTTGATGCTGTGTCTTAACATGACCCGACCAATTTAATTTACTGTCAAAAACCACTCCAAGAAACTTCACCGATTTGCAAATCTGAACAGAAGTTCCTAATAACCTAGGAGGTTTTAATCCTACGATCTTCCTCCTATTGGTAAACAAACCTACCAATAGGATAGGTATTTACTCCTGATTTGTTACTGGACGGAAATTTTATATAGAAACGGATCCATGCTCTAACATTTATACAAAACTGTAAAAATACTACGAATAGATTATTAAGATGGAGTTTATTCTTACAGCAGTTTGATTTCGACATTAGGTATGTACAAGGTAAAGAAAATGTCGTGCCCGATGTTCTTAGTCGGAACATTGAGAATTTCACAACTTAGCATATAGATAGAGATGTAGTGCAAGTGAATTTAAATTTTTCAGAAGATCCAAACAAGAGCTGAAAGTTTGCACATAATTACGATAAGTCAGACATGTCAGAAAATGTAATAGATGAATTGTTTAAATCCCCAGGAAAGCTAATGAAAGTAGAAAAATATTCATTTGTTGCTAGGGATGGGCTAATTATTTCAAAAGGAAAACATATTTTCTGCTGCTGCATAAGTTTACATCAGAATTCATAAAATTAACGCATTCTCATTTTGCTCACATCGGTTTTGCTCCAAAATTAATCAAATTCTCAACCGCGATTTCCATATAAAAAATATCTCTGGAAAAGTTAATCAAATCGTGAAATCTTGTCAATTCGTCAAATCAATAAAATTTCAAATAAAAAATATCATTCGCCGAATCAATTCATAGCCGTAGAAGAACCACTACAATTAGTGTCCTGTGATTGTTTAGGCCCCTTGCCTCAAAGCACTGGTGGAGTTAAATACTTTTTGTAATGAACGATAATTTTTCAAAAATCGTGAAACTTTCAAATTTAAGATGAGCACCCAATAGAACTGCTAAATGTGTGAAGGGTTATTGTGATCACTATGCAAGCCAATGCAAATTTTGACTGACCACGGATCGCAATTTGATACCAGTAAATGGAAAGAATCAAGGGGAGTTGCACATCAAATGTATCTTTAGCTCAATCAGGCATCCCCAATTAAATTTAAGCGAAAGAACTAATCGGGATCTAGGAAACTATTATAGGATCCTATTAAATGGAAAGCATAAATCTTGGGCGAAGTAGACGTCAATGATTGAATACATAATAAATAATACCTATCATTCAACAACTGGAGCGTATCCGACGGAAGTACATTTTGGTAAAAAACATGATATCCCATGGGACAATATAAAAAATGAATATATTAACAAAAATAGTAATGGTGCTGGTTTGAAACAAAAAGATCTTAAAAATTTGAGGAATAGGGTTAGAAAAAATATTAGGGTCTTTGGTGAAGGTAATGCAGACAAATTCAAAATAAATCATCCTTTGTACAAATTTAATGTCGGAGATGGGTTTTAGTGAATCCTCTACAAACATTGAATCAGCCATCAAACTAGGCGACTAAATTCATGCCAGTATATGAGGGACCATTTGTAATAATTAAACAATACGGAGAAGATACCTTTTTGCTTGCAAAGCCGGAGGTGGTCCTAAATAGTCAAATGTATGACGGTATTTTAAAAATTTCACAGTTTACTTCTTAAACCTTATGTTAAAGAAGAAAATTAATTAAATTAAAGTTTTCACTCCTTTAAGTTCACACAAATAGAGGCACAGTTTGCGGGAACGGCCTCGGTTCTGTCTGCATGGTGTGGTCATTCATGCAGTATGTTTCGGCCCCGTAATTTTGAGTTCGATTATGAACATTGGTGAGGATGTAATACCAATGGAAATACAAACAATGTTTGTATGTTTGTATTTTTTTTTTTTTAAAGTACATGTATAGGAATTATATTTAAATCTTTATTCCTTTGTTGTTTAGTTGTGTTGGAAAATACTAAATGTTAGGTTTCGTGGTTTTAAAAGGTTTTACACATTCTAACAGTTGCTGTGCGATAGTAATGCAGGGCTATTTCTGCCTTGCGCATCTTTCTACTGTTTAAAAAAAAAAAAAAAAAAAAACTGACTTGGGTATCAAGGACTATAAACATGCCAATCAAAAAATCTAGAAAGTGCAGACATACTTTTGCCTGGGCAAGCAATTTGCCTTTAGCAGGAATAGAACAGCGTTTAGAAACGAGATGTTCAAGAATGAGAGTGGAAACAAGAGTCCCTCAGTTATCAAGAAATGCACAGAAGAATCATGGGGAATATACCCCGATTCGACTAATAATCTTTGACAATGTATTAATATCGTATGTAGCTGAAGATGTTGCTGAATTAAAGAAAGGATTATAATTTGTTTTACGAATCATGGTATCATCAGTCATGCCCAAGTCGGAAGTTTGAGACCCAGATCTTTTTGCACAAACTGTCGGCCGAAATATTAATTTCATTTATTTGCACTTTTGGCAATGGACTGGGTGGAGGATGTGCTTGGTTTTTTGTGGAGTTGCAATGAATATAATGAAACTAAAAGTGCTGTTTGATACTTCAGTGCTAACTTTGATATCATCATTTAGCGTTAAGAATTATTATTATTATTATTAATAACCTTTATTTAATAAGTATAATAAATATAATATATACAAAAGTAGAAAAGTCAAAAGGTAAAAACAGCAAGGCAAATGCCGTCTGCTGGAGTTGCTGCTTATAGAAATTAATTCAGTTAAATAAATTACTTAAAGATTTATATAAGTGATGTTAATACACTAATATAACAAAAGAAAGGCAAAACTAAATAACAGCTTTTGATGCTAACTACAGGTGAACTTTAGGAACACTTTATATAGCTAACATATATATATATATATAACACTTTAAATAGTTCGGTCATACAGTAAATAGAAATGCGATAATGAAAAAAAAAAGCTGACTTATAAAATAATCACAATTATTAAAAAGAAAAGGAAAAGCAAGAAATCACTGAAATAGTAAAATTAAAATAAATCAAACGAAAGCACTTTCATTTCATTGATAATAATAAAAATAAATAAATATAGAATAAAGAACAGATAAATAAATCATGGACCCATTGCTGTCAGTTCTGTGCTAAATTAGGTAAATATAAGCACTAAATAAAATTAAGAGTTGAGAAGTTTTAGTCTATAATTCCAGGCTAGTTTAGTAAAGGTAATAAGAGGTCTACACTCCGAAGAAGAGAGAGAATGAATAATGTGACGACTAGTTAAGGTAGATTTCCCAGATACTGAGATCGGAGCTCCGTCAATGACGGACAGTCAACCAGGAATGAAAAAGATCTTCTTGGACACAATGGGGGCAAAGAGGACACAGTTTCTGGGGGGTCTATACCTTGGTTCCAAGGGATGCAACTCAATGGTAGTAGTACCCCTCTAAGTTTAAAAGCCAACTCATATCATTTAATAATAACTTATTTTTTGCATTTTCACCAAAAAACAGTCCGAATTGAGAGTTTACGTCCAACAATGTCCTATACAAAAGAAAGCGTTCTGTACCGCTGGCACGCCTAAGAGACTCCTCCCGAAAACTATCTTTAATCTTTACAAGAATTTTTGACTGATATTCTTGCCATTTTTCACGGCTATTTAATGAAAAATCCACCTCAACCGAATACTTCTGAGCTAGTGCTGTCCATTGTCTAAAGCAGCCCACACCATTCCTGATAAGTTCCAAAGCTACAATGCGTGAGAGACGCCACTCCGGGAGGGATACAATTTTATTACAATAATTGAAATTTAGTCTCAAAGTAAAGAGGAAAAGAGGATCTACTGCGGTTTCTATATGGAGTATATACGACGGAGTGCAGGAGGGCAGAGAAAATAGCTTCTTAAGGTTAAGAATTATCAAAAAACATTATTCCAAATATTTGGAAGGCCAATAATGCACTATTGCCACATTTTTAAAATGTATAATTAAAAATATATATATTTTTTTTTTGAAGAAGAAGAAGAGGATAATGTAATATAATCATTATTTGATTTAGTAATAATATAAAAATAATAATAATGTTTGTTTATTAAATAATACAAATTACAAAATTAAACTATACAAAATAATACAAAACATAATGAAAAAAAACTAAGAAAAACAACACAGTGCATGGACATTATGTCCGTCTGCAGAAGTTGACCTCACATACGAGAATACACACATTAATACAAATATTTTTCATCTATAAAAACACGTTTTTTTTTTTTTACTACAAAATCATAAAGATTCTTTATCACAGAGAAATAAAAATAGCAACCGCAAAAATAATATTAACAAATTTAAATTAATTATTGAATTCCGCAAAATTTACTTAAAACCTTCACATACATAAAATAAAATTTAAAAATTGTAATTAGAAATCAAAAACTGTCTGTAATTAGCAGCCTCCAAGTGGTACCAATAAAGGCGCTTAAAACTATTATTCTGCCCATTCAAGTAACTAATTATTTCAGTTTTAGTTAGCGTGTTCCTATTAAACCACCGGATTCTAAATTCTTTAAGAATTGGACATTCAGCTACAAAATGAAATAAATCTTCAACTACATTGAGATTACACATTAAACACAGATGCCTCTCGCTTGTACGACCCACTCTATAGTTCAAATTTATTAGCTGCCCCCTCAATTTCATTATAGTTTGCTTAAACGTCCGTCAAGTTGTACTGGCCACCATCGAATTTTTAAAAGATTTTTTGCACATCGTTAGTGCCGCGATCTGCAAAATTTCAGCTTTTGTGGGTATAATTAGCAGAGTTATTAAAGAAAGAATGTGGCCAGCCCAACTTGACGTCAAGTTAGACTGGCCACCAATTTCTATTTGACCTTTGAAAATTCTTTTTTTACCAATCGTTAGTGCTGCGTTTGTGCCGTAAAATTGTCAAAGATATTGACGAAAAACTGTTCGTCGTACTTGAAAACCGAAGGCCATGGCTGCGGGTAATATTTGAAAGTGCGCGTGCTCCACTGACCACCAACGGCCCTTACCAGGGCCACCAACTAAAATGTACTGGCCCTCGATTTCTAATCAAATTTCTGGAACTTTTTCTTCGCTAATCTTAAGTGATTCATGTTTCTAATGGAGTTCCAGAAAAATTTTAATGCTGCGTTTGTGACGGCGAATCGTTACTTTCTTTGATTTTGTTCACAGAAGCTCTCGTAAGTCCATGGATTTAAGAACTGATTCGATGTGGTTTTGAAGTGGTGTTGTAATGTTTCTCTGTAAAGTGTGGTTTTATTAAACCGCTTGTATAAATTGAAGCCAATTGACGTTTAGTGAACAAAAGAATGTTTAAGGAAAATTTTTCGCTAATCACTACTAAAATTACAGTAAGGGATGCCCTTGTCAGTGTTTAGCAACAGTTTTTTCTTTTCTTTAAGCATCCTTTACCTTGTTCATTAGTGGCTAGTATATTAATTATAATATAACACGGCTGTTATAATTCCAACAGTAGCTCATTCTTATTTAGACATTTATATCAAGGCGATTTGAAGGTTCAATTTATTTGCAAAAAACGTGGATCAAATTGAGTTAAAATTAGTTAAACTCTTGATCTTTCTAATACAGAGTGTTATTAATATAGAGGCTGCTATTAGTATCTGCGCTTTTTCTAACATTGTTTGTATATTTTGATTTTTTTTTTGTTTTTTTTCGCAAAATTTAATTAATTGTATTGTAATTTTAAAATATGCCCAATACTGATCAACCTAGATTTAGTATGGACGAATTTAAACAATTATTAATAGAGATAAAAAATAAAGTTGATTTAAATACTCAAGAGGTGTTAGGAATGAAAAAGTCTTTTACCTCTATCAATGTTAAAATTGATAAGTTAACATCAGAATTAGAGGGATTCAACATTGAAAAAAAAAGAGCTTAAAGAGAAATTGGTTAAGCAAGAAGCAGAGATAAGGCTTCTAAGAAGTGAGAAAGAGACTATTACTTACTAATTTACAACATTGAAGAACCGGATAAAGAAAGTTATGAAATGGGTTTTTTCAATAATGTTTTTTTGTTTCACTTTATAACGGTTTTTTAATTAAAGCTTATCGAAACCATTTAATATCCTGTGATATAGAGTTTGTTTTGAACTCCTCCTACAATATCTGGTACAAGAGAATTTGTTCTCCAAATTTTGGAGAGAAGTATCTGAATATTAATTGTGCTATTGATAAGCTGGGAGTGCTGGCTCAGCATGAAATATTTTTCAATAAAAATTGGCTGGGAGAGGTCCACATTCGCGACACATATGCAATGTAAATTGTGCGGAAATGATAGAGACAGTTTGCAATATATGCTATTTGTGTGTCCTTCACTAACAGAAGAAAGAAGGAAATTTTTATCTCAATATATTCTGTCAAATAGTTCTAACTCTGATCTTCTCGAAGATCTGTTAATTGTGGAGGATATAAATAAGTTGAATTCTATCTATCTATTTCGTGTTAACAGTCTGAGAATAAGAAAATTAAAGGAGTAATTAATTTTTAACTATTTTGAGAAATTTTTTATTTTTTTGGACTTAAAACTAAGACACATTTATGTCAGAAGTAAATTTACTAGTTTCCGGTTGACTAGAAATTATTGAAATCAGTTGTCATTAAACAGGTAGACCGTACTCCCAAAATAATGATTTTTTTTTTTTTTTTTTTTCTTACCATTATTACTAATTATTACATTTCTTTATATTTAAGAGCAATGACTATCAAGTTTGCTAATAATTTTTTTATATATATTTTAAATATTTTGTCTATCTTTTTGTTTAATTTGTAATTATTTCAATGACTTTTATTTATTTGGATTTATACTTTCATTTAATATTTAATTTCTCGATCTAGTTTTGTATTAGTAATAAATTTATATAATGCCAACTCTCTGCTATAAGTTTATAACTTTGTAAGCAGTAATAAATAAATAAAAAATTAGTTAAACTCAAGTTGAGTAAAAAAAAAAATTATCGCTTGAGGCAAACGTAAGTTCGGTTTAAATTCTGTGAAAAATTTCTATTGCATCCAAATTAGTGTAAAAAGTTTAAAAACATCAGTAAAAAGTATTAGTACAAAAAACTATAAGTTAGAAAGTAATACAATTGAAAATAGCGGTATTTGTTCTATTTTTTAACATTTTTATATTATTAAATGTATAATGTATTATTAATGTGGGATTAAAAACAACGTCAAATATAGATTCTACGCCGATATCAAAATTAATTTTAAAACTAGATTAGCAGTTAATTACCCAGTAAAACCACTTTAATCGCCTTCCTCCTTTTCAGTGCTGTAAATATAAGGAAATAGACATGTTAACCTTTCATTAATCAAAATTGAAAGTGAAGTATCCACAATTTCCAAGAACAATCTTTAAGTTTTGGAAATAGAAATCTTAGATTAAAAATAAATTTTTAGTGGTGATAGGGACTGTCCTAAATAACAGAACGGTAAATTTGGCCAAGTCCTTTGTAATTTGGAATTCCTTTCTTTGTATAAAACAGGGGCAGGTGCACAGAACGCCCAATGATCACTAGATGAAAGGGATCACTATTGACTGTTTCCATGATTAAAGAACGAATTATCTGTTCTAAGAAAAGCAATTGATGCCCTAAGAAGGCGGTATCATAGAACACACAATAATCCCATTTTACCTGAGGATAATAAATGAAAGTAATGCTTTTAGAAGGCGGCATCAAAGAACATACAATAATCTATTATAAGAGAGGTTCTATAAGAAGAATATTTACAAATTAAAAAAAAATATTTGACCGGACATCACAAATGAAAAATTAAATTCCTGAAAAGGATACTGTAGCTTAAATGTGATTTAAATCTCACAATTAACGTATGACGTACAAAAGTTATGATTAAAACTTATTATATTAAAACATAATAATTTACATATAACAAAATATTCACATATATCTTACTATAATTACTTATAAAATGTTTTATATTGCAACTTATACTATGGAATATGAGGTATAAATTGTAGCATAAAGTAGAAAGCAGCTAGTTACCTAACAACTCTAATAAATTCAGATGGAAATGAAAGAAAGTCTTTCAAGTATTATGGACACATTTTTGGCAAAAGACAATGAAGAAAGTTATTACGAAGAAAAAAAAAAAGAATATAAGAGTAGGGACTGGAGGAGTGTCACTAAGGTATTGACTTCAAAAATACTCAACATACTAAGAAGTATTAATCCTGAAAAAGGGATTGAAGGCAGGGCAAGAGTGCGAGCAAAAGTGACATAAGAAAAGCAATGAAGAAAAAGTAAACAAGGAGCACTTAGTAGGCAATTCTTTACCACAATATTTTCGAGGCTTAAAGAGAAAACATGAATGAATAGATTTAAACGAATGAAATCTCCAAACAGTCCGTGCAATGGAAGTAATTCACAAAGTGTAATATATACATGTAAAATATTTGGATAAGAGTATGGATAAAATATGTGGATAAGTGGCTAAATATTACTAAATACTTAGATTTAAATACTTAGATTTAAAAAGGAAAATATGAACCCCATCGCTCCATCAAATCCCCTTAGATGATAACTAGACCGAAAGAAATGTTTTAAACAGAATCACTAGCAGCGGTTGAAAAAAAACATTTGAAAACACAAAATGGATGTGTCATTGATATGTACATGAACACAACCATTGCATTTATTTACTTGTCAATTTTGCAGAACAACTGCCGAATTGTCAATAAAAACGAAGCACTAGACACACATTTTGCACAGATTATTACCAAAACCTTACAAATCCTTGGAAAAGAATTCCATTTCAACCACTCAACGTTTACGTAATTAGGCAATTGTGTAGATTTATTAAACTTTGTTCTACTTATGAAATAAGTTCATGCAATAATTAAGTTAGAGTAAGTATCAGGAAAAGTTGATTTTTTAAAATATACATTTATATATATATATTGAGCAATAATGAATATGCTGTATTGCATTAATTGAAAATTTGCTACATTGATAGCTATTCAATTGCATACATTTACACTAATATAAGTAGTGTTTTAATTGCGTGGTACATTTTCTCCCTGAGTACTATCCCTGTTCAAGCACGTTTATTTGTAAAACTCCAAGAAATAATGCAGTAGCAGCTATCCTTACTACATGAATTTAGATTTCACTATTTCACTAAATTTATGTCAATATCTTATTTCAGTTTCACATTTAATGTCGCAATATTATATAATATAACAATATAATTCGAATTTGATGATGAAAACAGACGGTAACATTGAAACTTTACAAAAATGGTATCATTATTAATAAATCATGGCATTAGTATTAATATAACCATATAATATTTTCATTAATTACTTTTGTAAAGAAATTAAATTTGATCATTGACAAGCTTAAATAGAGATACTAGATACACATCAAAACAAAAGTGGCAGTACATTAGTTAGTAATAAGTTTAACCATGAAAACGCCAGGATAAACAAGGAAATTAAATAAAAATAGTAAACATTAGAACAAACAAAACAAAAAACCTACTTTGTTTAATATACACACATGCACAGTCAAGACTAAATACTTTAATATCAAATTAAATGAAAAATCGCTTTATTTCATCTTATTTATTATTGAATTCTTGCTGTCTAGTTTATTTATTTATTTATTTTTTTATTTACTACATTGAAGCATTACAAGCTTAGTGTAGGGTGTAGGGGATCTAGACATTTTCCGTGGTAGCCTGCTTCGTTTTGTGGTCATCGACCGGTTTCGGGCGTTCGCCCATCTTCAGGATGCGTTTTTCAGACAGTGTGTCAACACAGACTCGTACAGAGACTTAGCTTCACACTAACGACGAGTACGATCTGTGTTGACACACTGTCTGACGAACCGCATCCGGAAGAGGGGCGAACCCGAAACCGGTCGATGACCACAAAATGAAGCAGCTTACCCACGGGAAAGGTCTCTGATGCTTTCCAGCTCTGCGGAACCAACCACCACAACAAATTAGTGTAGGGAGTTGGCTTACAAAATTTAAAAATAAAAGTAAATACATTTTTAATATTATAAAATAACTGCAAAAATTTAGATCATCTTGACAACCATTGCCAAACAATTAGCCTATCATTTTAAATAGCTTATAACAACAGCATTAAGCTTTAGTTTATAAGCAGCATTTACCTCACTTAACAGTTTATGTCATTCATTAATCATGGGTGAACGCAACATTAATAAAGTTATATATCTTAAAACAATCAAATTTCGACTGAACTGACAGTAAATTAAGTAGTTGTTCTTCTTAGCTAATAGTACATAGAATAGATAACTAAAGTAAATATTTTACTCTTAAATAGTCATAAACCTGACAAGTAATAAATAAATGAAATAAGTCTTCATTTTCCTAAAGATTACAAAGAGTGCAAAGCTGGTTAGGTTTTATTAAGTAAGGTATTGCTTTATATACAATTTTTATAGAAAAATTACTGCAAGTTCTGAGTTGAAATATTATGCTACTAACATGGAATGGTAGAGAAAATAGTAAATGTTCAGTAGCTGAGAGGAACATAGAGGAAGAGGAAAACTGTACGTCTAAATACACATATTTGTTTGTTACTTCAATTTCAGTATTTTCGTAGACAAATTTTTCTAAAAGCGTTGTACGTCCTCTATGAAATTTTATAATTTCAGTGTTTACAATTTTACGGCACAAACGATGAAATTTGGTGAATCGCTGGCACAAACGATTGGCAAAGAGAAAAGTTTAAAAAAGTGAATATAAATTGGTGGCCAGTCTAACTTGACGCCTCAATAACTTTGTCAATTTTGCAGCACAAACGCTGAAATTTGGTGGGTCGCTAGCACAAATGAATCACTTAAGATTAGCGAAGAAAAAATTCCAGAAATGTGATTAGAAATCGAGGGCCAGTACATTTTAGTTGGTGGTCCTGATAAGGGCCGTTGGTGGTCAGTGGAGCACGCGCACTTTCAAATATTACCCGCAGCCATGGCCTTCGGTTTCAAGTACGACGAACAGTTTTTCGTCAATATCTTTGACAATTTTACGGCACAAACGAAGAAATTTGGTGGATCGCCGGCACATATGCAACACTAACGATTGGCAAAGAGAAAAGTTTAAAAAAGTGAATATAAATTTGACGTCAAGTTAGACTGGCCACTTTTTTTTCTTTATATCTTTGTCAATTTTTAGGGCACAAACGATGAAATTTGGTGAATCGCCCAAACGCAGCACTAACGATTGGCAAAGAGAAAAGTTTAAAAAAGTGAATAGAAATTTTGTGGCCAGTCTAACTTGACGTCAAGTTGGACTGGCCACTTTATTTGTTTAATAAGTTTTTCAATTTTACGGCACAAACGATGAAATTTGTGAATCGCCGGCACAAACGCAGCACTAACGATTGGTAAAAAAAGAATTTTCAAAAGTCAAATAGAAATTGGTGGCTAGTCTAACTTGACGTCAAGTTGGGCTGGCCACATTCTTTCTTTAATAACTCTGCTAATTATACGGCACAAAAGCTGAAATTTTGCAGATCGCCGGGACAAACGATGCACTAACGATGTGCAAAAAATCTTTTAAAAATTCGATGGTGGCCAGTCCAACTTGACGGACGTTTTGCTTAAAGTGTAACTTGTTCGTATCTTTAATGTAGTGATTTTGACCCAAATCTATAATTAACTCTTTGTACAAACAATGAAAAGTTGAATTCGCAACTTTAGCCAACAAATTTCTTTTAAAAGACTCTTTTATTTTCTCTATTAACACCTCAAATTGATTCTCACCCCCACTATCATATTTATTAGTTCCATATCGTGTCTTTGACAAAAATCATTGAATTCTTTAAACCAAAATATTTTTTCTCTTATAATTTGTTCTGCTAAAATCTTTGGTAACCGTGTATTTGGCAAAATAAGCACTTTCCGAATGTAACGATAATGTAAGCTCAGCGTAAAAACGAATATAGGTGTCAAGCCAGATTCCAGATATATTATATAATTGGGCGTGATTTTTGGTAATAGAAACAATCTTTTAATGAAAAAAGTATTTAAACTTTTCATTACATCACTCCATAAGAACCCCCAGGTTTGCGAGGCGTAATTAATTATGACTCTAGCTAATGCATTGAATATTACAAATTTAACTGAAATCGGTACACCGTTTTTAATGAATGTTACTGTAATTCGCCATAATACTTGCTTCAGCCGCACGAAGTCGATCTTCAAATGGTATCGGAAAACTAATTGTGGAGTTAACCAAACACCCAAATATTTATATTGTTGGACCACTTCTATTTCCGTTCCGTTGAAGTACCACTTCTCATTCCTGGCTAATTTCCCTCCTCGCCTGAAAATCATAACCTTCGACTTATCAAGATTAACCGACCAATTCCAAGTTTCACAATAAGTGGAAAATCTATTAATCATACTCTAAAGGACTATTGGGTCACTAGCCACAATCAGGACATCATCGGCGTATAACAAACATTTCACAGTCACACCGACCACACGTATACCACCTCCCAAACAATTTTCGATATCATTTAAGTACAAATAATAACGGCCATAATAAACATCCTTGTTAAGTCCATTAAGAGTTTTAAGCTTACTAGTTAATCCGTTAGGGGTTATTAAATAAATAAATAAGTTCAATGCTGTTTATATTTCTATAATACAAGTAGAGGGGAATTTAAATCAAACCTTTAAAATGAAAAAGTTAGTTATATTTGTGAAAAGTGCACATACCAGTTCCCCGTTATTAAATTCTGTACATGTATGTATCTTTACTGATTTTTTAATTCAACTCAATAAATTGTTATTTCTTTTTGTAAATGTTAAGCGGCCTCTACAATAATATTGTCAATATCAGTATTGACAGTATAACCATCAATACTCGTGCTAACCAATCACAATACTTCATTACCTTAAGCGATCAATATTATTGAAGTAACGAAGTTTGTGATTGGTTAGCACGAGTATTGATGGTTATATTGTCAATACTTTATATTGTCAATACTGATATTGACAATAATATTGACCGTCTAGAGGCCGCTTTAAATTCTGTTTTATTTATCACTGTCTCCACCACAAATCATAACAATGGTTTCTTTATAGAAGTCATTTCATTAAGTTTAGATTCTCCTATTACCATAAAATTGAAGAAAGCAAACATTTAGTAAAAATTATATTGGAAGTCTTGTGATTCGCAAATACCTCTCTTTATTAGCGAAATTTCAGTAAAATGTAGTTCCACAAATTGTATAATATTTAGGTTCATTACGTGCATTAGTAGAGTTCCAAGTTTAAAGAAAATCGGTTCCGCAGATGTGACTTTATTAAAGAGGTATCTAAGATTTTCGAAAACGTCTCCAACAGTTTTTTCAACTTAATATGAATACTTGTATCTGAAATATCTTAGGTGGACCCTGAGAGAGTCATGTCAGTTGCATGTAGTTGCAATATATGGTGGTAGTTAAGGATAAGTAAATATTTTCTAAACATTATCACTTTTAAGAAAATTTATCAGGACTATGAAAATTCCGTTTTGGAAGTTGTGGTGTTTCGAAAAGATTGTTTTCTAATTGATTTCATGAGCATCTGGAAGTAATCTATTATAATTTGATTCAATTCAAACAAGAGAGCGCCATAAAGCTAGCCCCACTTTTTACACAGCGTATAAAATATTAGTTTGTCTAATATTTATTCGAATGGGCAAGGCTCGCCAAGAGAAAATTGCTGGTTGTTTTTATTATTTGTATTAATAAATTGCAAGATCTTCTTGCAGGTATTAGTAATAAATAGTTTCAATAGAATGGATGAGATTCCTTGTTCCGAGCTGGAATCTTGAAATAATTACCATAATATCTTTTAACGTTGTTAAAGTTCTTTCTTTTCATTCTTATTTTCCAAACTGAATTTTAGTAATTATATCCTTTTCTAATCATTCCGAATTTCAAATCGATTTTACAGCAAATTGTCAATATATGCAAAAGAGGTGTCAGTTACGTGGGAGTGAAGGGGCGTGCCGTGTTTGCATTTATAGTATTCTACATTTGTTTCTTTTCAGCATATTTATGTCAAGTTGTTGCCAATTTTTGTTGCATGCCACTTGAGTTTTTAAACTTATTTTGTATTTTAACATGGTCGATTTGAGTGGAGGCCCTGATGGACCAATTGAACATGGATTTAGTAATTCAGTATTTATTGTCCCCGGTGCTATAATTTTTGGATTATCAGGTAAATGATTAACTTTTGTTTATTAAGAATATACCCGCTTTTAGCGCCCAAAGCTATGGTATCAGTCCACTTTTAATAGCCATGAGAAAGTGTGTTTATAGAACGAAAGTCTCTTGGCTTTATACAAAATTTGTGGTATATAGGTAAACGTTTGGTGCTTATCTTTCATTGCAATATACAGGAAACAGTACAGTGAACTTTTGATAAGTTCAATGTATCTCTTGATAAAATAATTTATGGAAAAAGTTTGTTTCCACCTTTTTCCTCTGCTGATGAAGTTTTCTTAGGCCAAGAGGAATTCTCTGTTATATCTGATTTATCATCAGAAAATGGATTTATCCTTCAGGCTTAGATGTCCCTGAGTGCACATTTATACAATTGAAGACCTAGTTCGTTTTGAGTAATGAGTTACATTTTTCTCCTAATTAAAACATATTTTCAGATCTAATTCCTTAGGAGGTGAGTAATAGAACTTATATTTATATGAAATATATTTAAATTTAAGCTGATAAATTAAAGGCATCAACAATTAGGTTGCTCAAAAAAATTATTGTATCATATTATTTGTGAAATGAAATTATCTTAATATTTGTTTTGTTAGGCCCGCAGAGCTGGAAAGCATCAGAGATATTTTTCGTGATATGCTGCTTCATTTGTGGTCATTGACCACTTTCCTGCGTTCGCCCATCATTTTGATGTCTTGATAAACATTCATTTTACAAGAATGTGTAAACTGATTTTGCTCTGTGTAAGTCTTTGTTTATTACACTGTTTATCTCTCAAGACATCTAATGATGGACGAACGCTCGAAACCAATCGACCACAAAATGAAGCAGGCTATCATGGAAGATATCTCTGATCTATAGTTTGTTTCAGTTAGATGAGTTAGATTCTCTTATGAGCTAACTCAAACATCCACAATCCTCAAAATTGTACTACTAATTTTCTTAGTTACTTTTGTAATAATAGTGTTACTTTGATGTAACAAAGTATATTTTAATGAGAATTGTTGATTAATGAACTGATTTCAAAATTAGAAATTGTTTTGGTTGAGAGGTCAGAGACGTCATATATTTGACTTCCTAGTAAACTTTATTCAGAACTTGGGCAAATGTTTCTGAAGTGCTATCACTCCAGATAGTTGTAGTGGGCACTTCGATCATACTCCCTGCACACAGAGCATAGGTATCAGAATTGGAAAGATTTATTACATTTTATGAGAAAGCGCAATGCAAATTAAGTGTAACTTCAGCGAACAAAGTTTATTTTATGTTTTATATACTCTCTATCCTAGTCCCATTTAATTCCTGCTGTTGTTTGGTATGTCGTCTACTATTTTATTATGAACTATTTCTACTATTAACTACTATTTTATTCTCTTTGTCTTAATAATGGCAAGTTTGTAATTTAATTATAATTTTGATTATCTTGCTATATATTCAATTAGGTTTAAGCGTGGTATTTTATGCTGCTTTAAATTTATCAGTTTTTACCAGAACAAATTTTGAAGGTAAATCTCAGAAGTTGTTCCATACGTTTGGCTTGAAGCTTTGGTTAAGTAGAGGGAGTAGCTATAAAGCCAAATCCCTCGCAATCTGAAAGATTTATTATGGCTTCCTTAGGTGTTAATGTTTGTTTTTGTAGGATGTAGTCGTCTGCAAAGTTACAGTGTGAAATTATTTGTTTGTGTGTGTGTGGGTATGTGGTAAGCTAAGTAGTTGGGCAAATCAACCTTTTTGGCTCCGTGCATGGTACGAATGATCTTTTAAGTTTCCGGGTTGAGAACGCGTCAGTGGTTCGCTAGGAACGGACGTTTCGCCCTTATTGCCATTAGCTTCTTCAGGGTCGTTAAAACCAAGATTCATTGCTCCATTAACTTGAGAACCAAGCTTGAATTCAAGTTTGGTTTTCTACCAAGGTTCATTTCTCCATTAGCTTTCAAGGTGTAATGACTCTGAAGAAGCTCATTACAATGTGGCGAAGCGTTAGTTTCTAGCAAACCACTGACGAGATCTCAACCCAGAAACTCAAGTATTGTACGAATGCTGGAGGTGTCAGTGTAAACGTTGTTCGTTTTGTTAGATTGAGATATCCGCATGGCCTTCAGATTCCCTGAAGAAGTGGCTTGTCCATTTTCCTCTGCGGGGCATTAAAAATTTTCCTGTTAATAATAATTTAGGGATGTCATGCCAAAGTTAAAAAAAAATGGAAAGATTCTATTAGTCCATTGGAGCGCAGTTCCATCATAAATATGTGAACTTTTATTTTTCATTTAAACTGTTTTGCATGTAATATTAGCAAAGATTTGAAATCTATGTAGGCCAGAATGTTCTATCCGCTTAGACTTAAGAAGCAGATTCATTCTGCATTCCATGTATTGAAGAGGAACTACTTTTGGCACTAAGTACACCTATGAATATAATTGTGGTTTTTCTGGAGGCATAAGTAATCATGTAATCAGAGATACCATTGTTTGCACATGGTCACTGGCCTGAACTTAAAAGTCTCTGTGTATATATTATGTTTCCTTTTCATAATTATTATCTTTTGTCCAGCTTTTTTCGGGTGGAAATTGTACCAGAGTATTAAAGATAAAGAAAAGAAAAAAGAAGAGAAGAAGAAACTTAAACAAAAGAAGAAAAAATGAACAATTTTGTAGGCAGTTAAAATAGTACTGTCGGACATTTATTTTAATGAGAAAAGACTGCAATTCTTGATATAACATATAGATAGAATATACTGTGTATTTTAAGATATTTTATTATAATTTTATCACCACCTGTAATTTATTGCTGTGTTTTCATTTATTATTGGAAGAGTCAAGAAAGCACATTAATTATGTATTTATTTTGGTTTACGAGCAAAAATTCAATTAATCCTGTTCGAAATAATAAAAAAAAAATTCCCAATTAAGTTTATAGTTATGTTATAGTAAAAAAAAATCATAAAGTTGTTGCTGACTCAAAGTGTAGGAACACATGACTTGCATACATGTTTTATCAGTTTTTGTTGCATAGATTTGATGTATAAATCTTAATACACATTGAAAATACACTCATGAATGTACGTGCAATCATAGAAAAACCTCAATTAACGTTCTATGTTCTTCCCGAATTTTATTTTTTATGTAAATAAGGAGAAATCCAGCAAATGTATTGTTAAAAAGTATTAAATCTGTTGTTACATTTATTGATGAATGTACATTGGTACATTTAATGATATTAATCACAATATGTTGAACGATATTATGTATAAGATTATCATTCGCTTTAACATATGCAATTCTACAATGTCTGCTTGGGTTAATTAGTATTTAAATCACGTTAATTTAAATCATTCGTTACAATGATGTTTCCAGTTAATATTCCAAAACTTTTGTACAATATGCATGTTATACAGAGGAAAATTTATTCTTGTATTTTGTTTGACAATGTAAATAAATATATATAAAACATTCCATTTTAACAGATTTGTTGCTAATTCTGTTTTTTAATAAATAAAATTAAGTTTGAATAGGTTAAGTGGTTTTATTTGCTTGTAATTGCCAATTTTTCCGGCGATTGTATATCGAACTCTTTTTTAACTCAAGATTCAGTTTTGGTTTTGCCGTTTTTTTTTTTCATTTATATATATATATATATATTACTTATTCATTATTGTACCATGGTCACAAAGGAAAAGGTTGAAAACTTAGCGAACTTTCTAGCGTGTGTATTTCACTTATGACCACAGGTTTCTGTGATGCTAGATTTTAATAATGCTGTCTATAATCTCTCTCTATATGATAAGCATTTTTATATTGATTTTTAATGTATATCTTTATTAGATAATTTTTATTCATATTGTATTAAGTAAAGAATTCTGATTTGAAAAAACAGAAGTGTGCAATACATAAGGATTTCAATTACTTTCTCTCACTATTGCATGAATAAGTATTGCGATATTGGAAATTCTGAAATTGAAAATTCACCAAAAATTTTAAATCCTCGACGAAAAAATGTTTTTAGAGATTCTCCGGGCTTGTATGTATAAGAGAGAGAGAGGAGGGGAGAGAACAAAATAGCCGCAGGTCTAAACATGATGATATTCCATATATTACCGCTATACGATCCGACACGAAAGTTTGGGACCGTCAAACGGCAGTGCAACTTTACTCATTTTTTATTTTTCGAATCATGATGCAAAGGTTTCCTTTAAACTTGGTGTATTTGACCCTTTAATCGGAAAAAATTACTTTAGAGGTAAAGGCTAGCTTAGATGTTTCGCTACCTTTAAGCCATTTCAATGCAACGAACTATTGCACCACTAGGTAAACAGAGGTAAGGAGTTAAAGTTTTACCAAAATCTTTAGTAAAATTCCAAAAATTTGTTTACCAGAATTTTAATTATAGAAAGTCGTGTTAAAGGCGGTTTATCTATGAGCTTGAGCAAACTTCTGAATGTTTAGGTTCGAATATCTGGCAAAATTAATCTAATGGCTATTAGCAGAATTACCCGCCCATGCAAGATACTTTTTTTTCTGCAAAGGCCACTGAGTATGCAAAAAATATTTTGTGTCAGAAAAATGTGAAATAAAATCTCATAAATGTTAAAATAAATGAAAAGAAACATAACAGGAAGATTATCCTTTACTTTAAAATATCCTATTACTACCTTGGAAAAATTAATTGGTATTTAAATCACGTTAATTTATAAATCATTCGTTAAAATAATGTTTCTAGTTAATATTCCAAAACATACAATATACATAGGAAAATTTATTCTTGTATTTTGTTTGAAGATTTAAGGGCCATAAGGGTGAATCTACCAGTTTTAATAGATACATTTGTTTGGAAAATGTATTTTATGGAATTTCTGGAGAATTAATATGTAAGGCTTAACTTATACTTAACACGAGAATACTCCCAACAAGTAATCCTTTTGCCCTAAAAATCAACAAGTATAATTCCCAACTCCTACATTAAATCTACTGCTAAGTCCAGTTAAAATGTTTGTAGAAAATTTTTAATTGGAATGATAATAATTCTTTTAAGAGAAAGTCGTGTGAGTGTATATAGCATGTTTACTTTCTCTTACTCTTTAAGAAGTATTGCAATCGCGACAGACAATCGAAGATGAGTTTTTACTGGATATATCTGCTTTGGAGCCCCCGATACGAAAAAAATGTTTTTAGCGAATGGTCTGTATGGGTGTGTATGTTAACAGAACATCTCAAAAACGAAGGAAGCTCAAAATTATTTCGTTTAGGTAATATCACTGCACCAGGCACGACGGTAAAATCCATCAACCGAAGTGAGACTTTAGTGGATGATTCTTCAATTTTTCTGGAAAGCGGCTTCAACGATTTTCTTGAAACTTGCTGTACTATCTACACTTACAGCTTTTACTATCTACAAATAATTATAGCTTTTATTTGAAACTTATTCCTGTAAAAATTTATCTTGGGGGAATCTGGAGGAACAGTAGCATTATGCTTTCCTCTAAAGTACCACTTCACTATGATTTATGATTTTACCACTTACATAATATTAATGTACATTAGAAGCATTGCTAGAATTTCAAGTTTTAAGAAAATCGGTTTACTAAAAGTACTACTTTATAGGTTATTGCTTTTTTGAATTTTATCGAAAACAACTAAACAATTTCTTTTAAACTTGGTAACGATTACTTTTATTTGAAACATTTTTCCAAAAAAATTACTGTGGATAGTTGTGCGGAATTTGTGGCATTAATTTCGAATGTTGTATGTAATCGGTTCAGTGTTTTTAGAGCCTCTACTAGGCCATAATATAATCAACCACTTTTCTACTTGCCAAGATTAGTATCTCTCATCACTTCTATATTTATGTTAAGATAAATACATAAAATTTGAGTTGAAAAAAATTAATACGAGTATGAAAAAGTCGTGTGCGTTTCATACCATATTTTTTTTAATCATACCATTACAAGGTTATATTACCTTCCTTCTTGATCTTTTTGACGAACGGTGTTTTATGATATGCATGTGTGTGTGTGTGAGAGAGAGAGAGTGAGTGAGCGAGCGTGAGACTGAAGAGGTTTCAGTATCAGATGATTACAAGGTCGGATTAATGTGAAATTTTCCCGTTTATTGCTCGTTTACTTTTTTTTTTTTTTTTAGCATACAGTTTTTCTTTCAATAATAGTATATTTGCGGTACGATCTTTTTGTAGTGATATTTTATTATTAGCTTGGTTAGCGAACTTCTCTTAATAGAAACTGTTGTATCATTAATACCCGAAACATTATGTTGTATATGGTATGACCCATGGAATAAATTTAAACTACTGTTATTATAGTAAGTGTTTATTGTTTAGACATAATGTACTATACTAATTTTTGGTTAACTTAATATGTTGGAAAAGTTGCTTGTGACATATTATCTCTACATCTTAGGTTGTTTGTGTTAACAGGTAGCAGTAGCAGGTTAAATTATTGCATAATGTGTTCATGAGAATATAACAACTAAGCAACTATTTGCCTACTTATAAGATTGAAATACATAATATGTAAGCATTCATATATTAGCCTTAATTGAAAAATTGTGCTGTAAATATATTAATTCCAAGTTATGACCATTAACATTTTCCTAAAATTGTATTAAAAAACAAACACGATGTTTAACTAAACGAAAAAGCTGAACTTCATTTTTAAGTTGTCAAGGAAAATTGTTCTTAATTGAGAAAAATTAAGAAATGAGCATTTGGATATTATTTGTTAAATGAAATTTAAATCTCATTTATTTAATCATTGATCATTATTTTCTAGGGATAAAACTCCTGTTACTCTTTTACAAGAACTTCTGGTTAAGAAACAATTGTTACCAACTTACAGTCTTATTTTTAATGGAACTGGGACACATGAACCTGTATTTAAATATGAAGTATCTGCTTCGGGGGAGTCTGGTAAGTATAAGAAACATTGCTTCAATAGTCTTATCTTTTTCGAAGAAAAAGTCATCAATGTGCATATCCCAAGCTATTTTTTTTTTAAGTATGTAGTCTTTTCCCTGGCTCTTATCATGGATGTAAATGTTATTTGCAGCGGTAGGTTCTGGTAAATCTAAAAAAGAAGCCAAACATGAAGCAGCCCGGCTTTTATTAGAAAAATTAAGTCAATATGAAGACGTCAAAAACGATGATATTTTAGATGTAAATGTGTAAGTATTTACTTACTCTTTCCTAGTAGTTCCTCTACTTTCGGGATTATCTGCAATGATGTCACTAAATTATATTTTTAAATTTATTAAGAAAAATTACATATCATCCTACTCATTTTTTGACATAATATATGATTTTTTTTTTAAGCATAAATAGTTCAAATATAAAAATTTTGCATGAATCGCGATTTCTTTAATGGGGGTCCCCGCTATTGGAGGTAACATTTAATTGGAAGAACTACGGTTATGTATTTAAAATTTTTGAAGTCAAATCATCTGGATTTTAAAACTATATATCTCCTACCAGTTAACGTACCGTTAACGTACCGAACTATTTCATGTACTTAGAGAGGAAAATAAACCAGTAAAAGTAATGGTGATAAAGAGGATGTTGACGGTCTTAAAAAAAAAGTTTTGATTACCGAATGAACTACATAGTTTCGCTATCCAGTGAAATGTAACGCTTAGGAGTATAAGAGACAATCTATTGATGTTTAGTTATGATGACATTTGGTGTTTATCTTATAATGAAGTTCTAATAAAAGAGAAAGAAAGTATTGCAAGTAGATATACCAGCCATTTATTATTTAAAATATAATAAGTCTTCAATTCAGTTTATAACCCTATCTATACAGAGCGTTATTAGTTCATATCTGGGCTTTATTTCAAATAAATTATTTCAAACTTTATTAGATATAAAAATTTCAAATAACTGTTTATTTCGTAAAGATTATTACAAATAAAAGTTGAAATAATTTAATTCCAAAAGTGTTACTTGAAATAAATTATTTTGAAATAATGATATTCTTTAATTTCGGAGTTGAACTTATAACAATAAGTTAATTTTTATTTTTTCTTGAATTAGCATTCTCGTCAAAAAATTAAAACTTTTAAATTTATCTTTCTTTTATTGATACTTTGTGAACAACTAAATGCATTTTAGAAGAGTACCCTTTTGTTCCTGCATGTCTGGGAGCAGCCTCTGGAAATAGGGGCATATTGCTATCTTTGAATGAATCTTGATTCCCCTCTCTATAAATGTCTAGATTATGTAAAGTATGTAAGCTGCCTCTGCTCTAACTTGTGTACGCGTGTATGTGTGTGTTTGGTTGGGGTGAACAGCATAAAAAAGCACCTAGGGCTTGAATTGGATTTTCCATTTAGTTATAAACGATGAAATAACAGCTAGGTTTAATTCTATATTTTTTTTATATTTTCATAAATATCTTGAAAACAGTACATTGTAGCTAAATTTGGTTCTTTCTCGACTCCCATGACGGGGGGGAGGCTTGGATCTTTAAAATGATGTATAACGCAGACACTGTTAGCTCATATTCCAAGTCAGGTTTAGATGATTTAAAGAAACCACTATGTACAGTAATCATGGTAACAGTTCCATGCCGAATATGTTGTTGGCAATAAATTCTCTTACAGCAGCAAGAGAAAGTAATAAATTGAATTTATTGATTGTAAATTAAATAATTATATATGATATAACAACACTACCACTCAGTTTAAAATTTTTTAAGTTATTCAGATATTTTAATAATGTCATTTTTGACATACCTGCTCCATAACATTCCAAATGTGTCTAAACTATTTTTGTTTTAAACTAGTATTGAACGAATTTCAGGGGGAACTCGCTGCTGTGGCCTTGGCCATCACATAGTTACGAAGGAGCCGCCTTCACAAGTTTTATCTTTATTGATTTCCAGGCCGCCGTTATGGCTTTGACAACGTTGGGAAGAAATGATTATCCTTGGGGGTTATGAGAGTTCTGTAAGCGATCCAAGGATTGGAACGTTGTTCCTCAGTGGATCCCTAGTCATTGTGGGATAGCAGGAAATGAAATAACGAGGCTGAACATCTGGCCAAAGAAGGCACCAACCGCATTGGAATTGCAAGTACCCCTGACTGCCCACTCTCTAGTGTAGAACCCATGACTGGTGCATATCTAGTGAGAAGTGCCTTGAATTTTAATTGAGGGACAAATGTCGAGATTAGATGAAGTAGCATTTTTATGTATAAGGCAAATTTATATAGGGCTGCTCATAGTAAAATGTCTAACTGCCACTAAACGGGACATCATAAAATATATATATATATTATTTATTTTATACAATATCCAGCGTGAAACTGTTACCATTGTTTTCTGCAAGTAAATATACAGCAGAGGCAGCTATGTAGTCGAATAATACTTTCGTGAAGACATTTATAATGAGGACTTAAGATTCATTTAAAAGGAAGCTTATGTCCCGATGCTGTGCCCAGACATCCACGTACACAATCAACACATGATTAAAGTGCATTTGGTTGTTTAGAAAGATGAATTTAAAATTTTTACTTTATTAAGTCATGCCTATTTTTTCAGGCGGACCTAACGTCCAACTACCAAATTAGGTGTCGTGGACGGGGGAGGAAGCACCTACCTAATACTAACATTTTTCATACCAATATACAATTTAGCAGTTATACGCGGGACTTGAACTGGGGTCCTCCCACTTACAAGTCCATGCTCATAACCACTACACCAACACCCGCCCCAAAAATTTTTACTTTGATGGGCAATTCTCGGAAAAAATAAAAATTAATTTATTGTTACATTATTAAGTTCGACTTTGAAATTAAAGATCTTTTTTTTTTTAATAATTTATTTCAAATAGCAATTTTTAAATCAAAGTTTTTATTTCAAATAATTATTGTTGAATTTTTTTTCAAATAATTATTTAGAGAAGGATTAGCTCAGTGATAGCGCACTGGACTACCATGCGAAGATCCCGAGTTCGAGTTCAGCAGTGCTGTTTTTAGATTTTCTCTTCCTAAGAGCGTCTATAGGAAGAGTGTCATCACTTCTGGTAATGGACAGTGTTGTCTCTAACGAGAGAGCACTTTTCAGAGGTTGACAATGCACTGAGAAGGTTCCGGGCGCCAATGGCCATACTTGTTGACGAGCCTTGTATAAAAAAAAAAATAGTATATAATAATAGTAAAACATAGTAATAACTTGAAATAATTTTTGCCTACCCAGATGTGATTCCTATAATTCATGAAAAGTTGTTTAAACTCAAACTGTACATTTAATAAATAAATGTACTTTTTATGTAATTTTTACTGAAATTTTTATGCAGTTTCGTTTAGTCTACAAAACTTTCTTCCGTTTAATTCATGAACTTAAGAATCATATTATCATTGTAAGCAAGTTTGTGTCGTTGGTAATGTGAAAGATACATTATTGCATACTTTGCTTTATTATCCCATATATTTGAGTTAGATGTCAGTACATGAATGCAATAATACAATCAATTGAATGTTTGTAACAGACAAACTGTAGAAATATTACATCTTAAAACAACCGACCAGCATGTTGTATTTACTGATCATATAAAATGCATTAAATGGTTAAAAGAAAAAAGTAAAAAATAGTTCAGATATAAAATGAAAATGAAACTGACCTGTAATCCTTATGCAGTAATTCACCTTATGCAGAAGTATTCAAAGATAATGCCGTAGGAATGTTGTCTGGATATTGTGATGAAAGGAACTTAAAATCACCGGTATATGAGCTGATTCGCGATGAAGGTTTGCCACATGCAAAACTTTTTTGTTTTAAATGTTGCGTTTCTTCATTTACAACCGAAGGTATGAAAATTTAATTAACTTCCTTTATTTATTAATTTTATTGATTTATGTTAAAAATGATTGATTTAGAAGAGTGTTTGATTTTCGTTAATGAACATAAGATTTTATTCAGAATTGAAGTGTTAATAAAAATCTGTGTTTTTCAAGCAAGATAAGAAGCTGAGGTTTTTCATTTAATTAAACTATATTTTTTCAATTTTAAGTAATAAAAAATAGATGTTATAGGATAACAAGCCTAATTTAAAAGAAAGTTTACCCGTGAACTACCTTCAAAGCAAATCGACCTTTTTTTTTGTTGAAAACACTCTCTTTAGACACAATATTTGAAGGCAAATTTCGAGATCTTTTAGTGGATACCAATAAAACTCCTATGTATTCCGGTGATTCTCCAACATTGTGAACTCTTGACACTTTATTATACTTGAGTATTGTATTATCAAAATTCCCCAAATTTTCCTGGAGTCATATTCAACAAATAAATTCTGTAGAACATAAATTAATATGGTATATTGTTACTTTTCCTTTCTTACTTACTTTTTCCAAATAAAAAATAAAAGAAATTTCAATTTCTTTTTTTTAACCTCTGGTTTATTCTAA
>JAAEAF010001429.1:0-197871 GCA_011037195.1 Triatoma infestans | reverse complement strand
TTCTCCCTAGGCAGAGGATCTCTTTATTTTTATTCTTACACAGCTTTGGCATCACCATCTTGCTGTGTTTGACTCTTGGAATTAGTTTGCAGATTTTGCCATGCTCTCTCCAAAGGCAGTCTCAAATGTTGCACATACCTTTGTTTACCTGGACAGGTTCAGGACCAAGGAACCGAACTATGACAATATTTACAGCGATTAACATAGTCAATCAATGTTTCAGTTCTTTCGCCTATGGCAAAGGAAATAATAGTTTAAAAATAGATGATAGTAAGTTAATTAGATAATAGTTCATTATGTTGATATAAAATTTTAATTTATTTTCTTGCAATAATGGCAACACTGTGACCACTATTCTAATTAAATAATATAATTAAATAATAGAATTGAATAAAGGTTTATATTTAACCTCAACAGATTAAAAAATGTTTTCTAATCTCTAGATATTAATAGTAGTAATCACTTGATTTTTACCTTTCAATAACCTTTGTTAAGTTTATTGGATCTCCTGCGGTTTTCTCTTTAAAAATAAATTGTTTTAATTTATTTTATTCTACATCTACATTACACAATTTTGTTTTTGTTTTTTGTTTTGTTGAAGAGGCACAACACTACGATCCTTTGCCCCTGACGTTCAGTCAGTGTATGCACCTAATCACATCTTCCATCCGACCAGCCTTTCCAAGTGCGATTTCTGATACATGCTCAGATTATCATATCAAATTAAATAGCTGAATGTCTCTAAGGAATTGTATTGTTTTGCTCACGCTACATTCATCAATCAGATTGTTTGGCATATTCAATTTTTCTCTAGCACTAGCATTCAATTAGAATGTGGCGGACAGTCAATGGTACCACGCAAACGTCACATATCGGCGGTCGCCCGCTAGGAAAGAGATATCTGTGTTAGCAGAGTATGGCCTAAGCGCAATCTTACCAATACAACTTCTTTTCTTAAAACAGCTCGATATTGTAATGGAATTGTTTGATGTGATTCCTGATGTAGTAGATGTCTTGAAGAGGGCGGAAGTTAGTTGAGAGATTTTGGAAGTTAGTGCATCGAAACATTAATACGGATTTTATGAGTATTTAATACGGATTATATGAGTATTTAAACTGTATTTTAACAATAATTTTAAGGTATAAATGGTAACTAATAACTAGCAAAATACTTAGGAATAAATAGAAGATAAATAAGTAATAAATTAGAATGATAAAATAAACGAACTAAGATTCACTACTAAAAGATAATAAGTTTAAATGAAACTGTGTGTAGTCGCGTAAACTGCTGCTCTTGTATATGGACGTGCTCGTATCGTCGTATAAGATATAATGTAGCTCTCGTTGTATATGATAGAGTTTATATATCGGTGTTGGCCACACTCACACCAAGACATCTGTCCTAGTGTGCGACCTTCGTAGTTTGCTGACCTTATTTAGGTCAGTGGGCACCAAAACCTTATCGGTGCTTGCTTTGATGTAAAGTATTGAAAAGGACTTTATTGTTTGTTTGGCCGGCATTGTCTTGAAGACGGCGGCCTGCTAGGTCACTGGTTATAAATTGCTCTTTTATTACTGCCATCCTTTGATAAGATAGCAGCTCGCTGGAACCACTTTGGCGGTATGACTTTCCATGTCATTACAATATGAAGTCATCCTTTCCTTGAGGAATTCTTAATATTTCTCAGCTTGTTTGTAGTTGGCATGAATTCCCTTCTCTCTTCCATAGGGCAATTAGCTCTTCCTGTACATTATACCTTATACCTGTACATTATACAATTATTGATTTCATAGTAGATGTAAAGTGGACTTGACACAATATAGACATACAAATATACTGATAAAGAAAAAAATAATAATAAAATATACTATTGTACTGTGTAATCTTTGGGCGAATTAATAAATGTAAATTGTATCGAAATATATTCTTGTTACATATTTTATGACTGTAAAGTAGGGAATTTTTCCGATGTATATATTTATAAATTTGGGTTTTTTGAAGGTTAGAAGGCACAAAAGAAACAGTTAGTTGAGTCAGAGATACCTGGCCTACCCCTAACACTACATTTATTTAGGACAAAGGGAATTTACCTCTTCTTACTTTCTCCGGGGTGGAGGTAGAATATATAAGGTGGACCCTTTTAAGGAAGGGGGTCAGTTCAAAATTTGTACTATAAAAAGAGTGAAGTCTGTTATTAGAAAAAGCCATGTTATAGTAGTGAGTGGTGGAAGTGCCCCAAGAAACCCAACCTTCTCCAAGTCAGAACATTATGTAAAATGTAAGTATTATAAAAAGCAGTTTCTCCTAAATGACAAGACACTTACGTTGTTGTATGTATCTCAATATTGTATTTATCAATTTTTGACATATACTTTTTATTTTAATTATATATTTTTTGAATCTATACATTTAATTGTTTTTTTCATCCTCTCCAACTTCGGTATAACACACCGGGACCTCACGAGATCCCTGTAGAGAAGATTTCAAATATGAATTATAATAATTAATTATAATTAACATATTTAATTCCCCCCCCCCAATTCCAATCATGTTACACTAAACAAATTAATAATCATAAAATCATCTTTTATGTGTATACAAAAAAATCAGTAATAAAAAATACTTTTGCCCAGAAATAATATATTATTTATCTACAAAAGTCCAAATTATTTATTTTTTTGTTTAAAGGGGGTGGGGCGAAGGAAATAAAATTAATAAGAAATAATTTTAATTAATTATTGTAAATAAATGAAGTACTACAACTGCTACTATACGTAAATATTGTCCTGATCTTTATATTATGGTTGTTAGTAGATTATAAGTTTTTATCAGAATACTTTTGAAGTACATATTATTATATTATAAATTAATTAATATTATACATATATATATATATATATATATACATGCAATTATTAAATAGCATGAATTGTTACAAAAAAAAAGGAATATTTAACTGAAAAATGTTTTTGCTAATTTCGTTCATTGTTTCAGTCGCTTCAGTAGAGCAAACCTGAGCTAGATTATAATGATATGCCATTTTAGGTTATTGTGAAATAAATAAATACGAGAGTATATTCTCGTAAGATAATGCTAATACCAGAGTAATAATCATGATTACATACCTCGAATATGATCAAGCTATTTTCGTTTCTTTTTTATATGATTTTCTATTACAATTTGGGAAATGAAGGCGATTAGAGTTACAGGTTGGCAAGTAAGACACACATTTTGCAAATGAAAAAAAAGAAGAGTATTATTATTCAAGTCAAACTCTTTTAATCTCAATGTAGTATTTCCAAGTTTTGTTTCTTGTAACCAACTAAAATTACAATAAATAAAAAAAATTATTCAAATGTAGGGATAAGTTCAAACTAAGCGATCACGTTACTTGCGCTATAAACCTCTGAATATCCTATTTTAGTATATTGCGTACTCAAACCATTATTACTGGTGAGGTAGAAATGTCAAAATTCTGTTTGAATTTATCTTATTTCCCAACGAATTTCTCGTTTTGAGAATTATTTTTGTACTAATCAGTCTTTCAATCAGACCTTGGCTGTTTTAACTGTGTACGTATGTAATGTTGTGGCGAAATCCTGTATTATACCCAGATAAAGCAATTCTAATCATGATAATGTTTCAACATATTTCTTAGAGTTCATATTCTGAATGGACAAATATTGTAATGACATGGCAAAGTCATAGCAACGTCAAACCTTCACAACAGATAACAAAGAAAGAATTTACAACTAGTGGCCTAACCAGCTGCCTGACTTCAAGACAAGCCGCGGCCAAACAACCAAACCAAGGGTAAATACCCTTACATCGAAGCAAGCACCGCTAAGGCTGGCCACTGACCTAAATCGGTGGTCACCAAAGTAACCAAGGTTGCACAAGGTTGCACACTAGGACAGATGTCTTGGTGTGAGTGTGGCCAACACTAATATATAAACTCGCCCCATTGGAAGAGGGGATGATTATACGAATATACTTGAGTACGTCTTCATATACGAGCAGCAGTTTTACGCGTCCCTATACAGTTTTTATTTATATTTATTACTTTAGTAGTGCATCTTAGTTCATTTATCTTAATCATTCTAATTTATTAGTTATTTATCTTCTATTTATTTCTAAGTATTTCTTGTTAATAGTTACCATTTTTTTACGTTTAAATTATTGTTCAAATACAGTCTATTTTTATAAAATCCGTGTTAATAATTCGATGCACTAACTTCCAAAAATCTCTAAACTAACTTCCGCCCTCTTCAAGACATCTACTACATTCCTCAGGAATCACATTAAACGATTCCTCTACAACTTGTAGTATCACGGTGGGATCAGATCATCCAATAAACGATTCCACTACAATATCATCGTGTTTTAAATCAAACAAGAACGATTATTTTTCCTACGCTTTTTTATGATTATCTCTGTTAAATTTATCAATTTAAAACAATTGGATATGGAATCTATTAATGGTTGTAAGTCGGTTAACACTTAATATCTATAGTGCGAATAGTTGTACAGAGTATCCTCGTTAGACAGCTAAGAAATCAGCAAGCATAAAATCTTTTGTTGCAAGAAAAGTATCAAAATTGCATTCCTAATATTTAAACTATTGAGTAACTATCAATTAATTTAGACAATGATTCTATTCAATTAGATATGTATTTGTTGTTCTAAATTTTAATTTATATTATAATTATTATGGGAATTTAATAATAACATGGATTTTACCATTATTTTTTCATATGATGTGAACCCATATGTTTTTTTGTGAAAAGTTTAAGAAAATATAGATAGTAGTAATTTTTTGTATTTATTTATGTTTAATTTAACGATAATTTGCTCTGTTTAATGATTTACTAAGGTAAGATATAAATTATTACCAACAACTTTAAAAGTTCTGTGTTAGTTAAAAGTTATATATGCTCCTAATTAGCACAGGGGCGACCACCATGACAAGGATTCATTTTCTTTTCCAACTTTTAGTGCTTCTGCACTACTGTTTATTATTTGTGAATGTAATTTTTTTTATAATTTCGTGTTTTTTTTTATAATTTTGTATATCTGCAATTGAAAATTTGTACTATTTATTTGTAGATAGATACGTATATGTGAGTTGATAACTTTTGTATATTAATTTTGTTTTTATTTTATTTTTGCATCTAGTTAAAAAAGAAAATTTGGCTGCATATCTTCAATTTAGCTAATGGATAAATTAAAAAAGGAGAGAAGTCTTGAATGGGCTGCTTTCACTAGGATTGCAAATAATGTTCAGCAACAATTACAAGCTGAAGAAATAACCGAAGACTCGGCTTGTGTTAATTTACATCTTCTAAGAAGGAAATGTGTTAGATTACAAGAATTGGAAGATAAAATAATAGACTTACACTTAAAGCAGATCAAGCCAGACAAAAATACCTATGGCAAATATAGAGCAGCGGTCGCCAATAATAACAGTTCTCTATTTAAATAAAGTAAATAAAGTAGAGTACTCTCTAGTTTTAATTTTTTTTTTTTTTAATTATAACTGGAGATATCTGATTTAAACATAAAATGAAAAAATTACTTTTTAATGGCATCCAACTAGAATAAACAACGTATATGATCTAAACAACTAGAATAAACTAACGTTTACATTTACCTATATAAGTTTATACGTAGTAGTTTATACATTTTCAGAGGTGCATTTTTTTTTATTTTTTTTTTAAGTTTTAGTTTTAGTTTTGTTACATCACCGTGTTATCATCAGTAGTACATCAATCAGGTGAGGTGAAAGAAGCAGAAAAAAAAAGAGAGAGAAGTGGGAAACAGATGAGATAGAAAGGTCTACCTGGAAAAGAGATAAACAATGTGGCCAGCCTGGATTTATAGAAGTGGCGAGAAGCAAAGTGGGAGAGTCAAAATCCCAGGCAAATGTACGAGATATTCTCTAGTTAAGGGATCTAGTTGGAAAAATAAAAAATTGCTACTCAAAGCTGTATGAACTGAAGGTTACTTTGCCTTTATATTAAATAGGTCACGGTCGTAAATTTTATAGTTAGATGTCTTCACGTGCTTTCAGCCTATATTAAGATTCAAAGAGCGAGATGTCGGCTTGCCATCCATTTGTATTACATACTGTGAATACATAGATATGAACTTTCATTGCCGTAAATCTTTTAAGATCAAGAAAGATTCAGTATACCTTCAACTTGGTTCTATAGAAATTGAAATAAAACATATTTGTCCCAAATTTAAATATGCAATGGAGACAGCATTCCCTGAATAATTTAAGCAAAAACCTAGAAATGTTTGTACACAACAATTATTATAAGTTTTATAAGCACAATCAAAATCTTAAAAATTATAAGTTTTTCCCAATTATAAGTTTAAAAAAAAAACTAAAATGGTTAATTTTATAAAATTCAAAAAATCAAATGAAGAGAATGAACAACTTAACGAGAAATGTAATTACATCTTACGAATGTATTAAATATTAGAATTACGTCAAATATATTAAATTTAATTAGTGTAAACAAAAAAAAATTTATCAAATCCTGATAGCATATCAAAGTTGGAAAAATTTACATTTCAGTGGCCTAAAATTTGTGTGAGTTCTTATAGAAATAGTAAATCAATAATTTTCCATTTCTTCACAAGTTGTGTGTACAACCTAAATGAATGATGCATATTTATTTGAAAAATTGTGAGAATCATTAGAATATAAGTGCGAGTTAGTACGAATGTTAGTCAGTATGAGTGTGTATGTATACGTTAAGAAGATTATTAGTGTAGGCTATTTTCATTAAATAAATGAAACTATTTGTTGACTTATGATTTATTAGTAAGGCTGGTCGGTTTTTGGCTTACTTATTACGGTCAGTCAATTGAACAATTTGAAACACTCTACTTGAGAATGCTTTTTGGCAGGCAGTGTATGATGCAACTTTTCTCATTTTCAAAACCACCTGATTCTCAGATAGCCTTCCATCTGTGGATATCTAGTTTGATGAGATTTTGCAAGAAGTATAAGTACCTCTTGTTAAAGAGAGGATACTTCCTCATCTTTATCACTCCCAACAAATTTCTGTCATTTTTGACTCTGAATTAATTCTTCTCTCAATATTACATCGACTTATAACATTTTTCACATTCAAATCTCACTTAGGCTCAGTTTAAGTATTTTATTAGGAAAAAGTCTCCCGCACTTAGGAAGCACCTATCATACAAGGATGTTGTGGTGGGCACACCGGCTCAAAAAGTAATTCAGAAAGTATATTCTAATGGACTTTGTTGAACATGGCTGTACCATGTATGTTGAGGAGAGCCTGAGGTATGATTTTAAGGCGTCGTTCCCTGCGTGAAGAAAATGTCATCGGTTTTGCAGAAGTCACTGTTTAGCCTCATTAAAGCTAGAGAACTGGATAGTGCTCTCTAAAATTTTAAGGAAATCTTTTGGATTTCTTTGGCTTCCTACTCTGGATTCTTAGTGACTCATTCAAACAGTCGCAATTATATAAATTCTCTGAAAATATTTATTTTAAAGGAGAAACAACTGTGCAAAAAGGATTGTCCTTTAATTAAAAAATAAAAAGTCTTTTTTCAGCAAATAATTTAGGATTAACCTAAAGTTAATACCTACCCTTTTTTTACCTACCTACATTTTTTATACCAAATTAAACTCCTTTTTTTTTTTTCAAGATTAGATATCGAAAATATTTAAACTTCTGTCTAGATTAATTTTTAGCTAGAGAATAATTTTCGCTTCAAGTGAGATGATTAAAACAAATGGTAGGATAAATAATGTTCAAAATCAAATTACTAACAACCAAACGACCTTTATAACCGAAAAAAAAGTCGGAATATAATAAATAAAAAAATAAATAAAAAAGATTTGACCTTATATTTTTTTATCAGAGTTCCTCTCCATTAAGATGGCGGTGATAAATCCTCGGGTCCAATGGGTACCTCGCTTCTCCTTCGTTAAAATAATTCAACCTTTTTATCTTTTATTCCCCACTAAATTTTTATAACAATTCTTTTTTTGATTTTTTTTTCTAGAAGAGTTAGAAGCAAAAAATAAATGAAGCTAAACAAAGAACGGGATTTATTTAGCGGTACATAATAGGCGCTAAATTTAATCAAATCATAAATTATAGCAATTAATTGTACTTATTACAAAAATAATAATTTTAGAAAATAATAAATATAAGAAAACTTTAATTCAAGTAAAACCGTACAAAATAGCGCGTAGGAAATCTAAATTGACCATTCGGTCAACTGATTATTGATTGGAAACCTTTTGGTGTGGTACACCAGAAAAATCTAAATAGAATATTCAAATACCAAATTTAAATGTCCATGATTTTATGATTTTGATTTAAACTGTTCACAAATACGTTTTGATACAAAATTCTAAAAAGTATTTTTGAAATTAGGGACTTCAGACATATATTTTTGTGAGAGATCAAGTTCAAAATCTTGAAACCTTGCAATATTTCTTCCAATATAAGTAAAATAAAGTGATGAAACTTACAATCATTGACTTACTTCATTTCTCAGATTTCAAATAATGAATTTTATTTACATTAAACTGAACATAACTACAAATAAATTTTAAGTATGTACAATGATAAAATCCTAAGAAGATATATGATCGAGTCAATCTTACCAAACTAGCTAGATTAGATAAAAGTTCATCCTGGGTCTATTAGTCTTCCCAGAACATCCTTAAAATCCAGTTTGTCGAAATAATTTTTAAAATAAATAAATTGATAGAATTTGAAACGCCATTAGGTTTTCTTTCCAAAGTATGATTTCAATATACTGAATAATTCCACTGTTGACTATTCCGCGGACTTATTATTATATTTTTTTAATTTTAGGCGAGTCAACATCTATGGTCATTGGCGCCCGGAGTCTTCTCAGTGCACTGCCGGCCTTCGGGCAGTGTTCCCTCGCTACAGACAACACTGTCCATCACCATACAGTGAGCAGTAGAAAAAAAAATCTAACGGCAGCACGGCTATACTCGAATCCGGATCCTCCGCGTAAAAGTCCATTACGCTAACCACTCAGTTATTCCCATCCCTTCATCATATTATTAACAGTAATTAAGTAATTAAATGTTTTTGGAATTTCCGATTTTTACGAAGGAAATATGATGATCGTTGCACGAGAATGTTTTTGTAAATTTTCTGAGTGTGAATAAGATTTGTTTGTGAAGATAAGGTTTGTTTAGATAATCTCATTTTATTTATTCGATTCGATTTTTTTCACTTTATCAGTGTAAAAGGAACTATCACGGCGTCTGATTTTTCGAAATTGTTTGTGTTCTTGCATATGTTTTGATGGCTTCAGAGTACGAAAGAAGTTTTTTTAGAGATTAGTCTTGTGTTGCGTTGTGCATGCGTGAGGTGGGTGTGCGTGTGTATATGAGAGAGAGAGTGAGAAAAAGAAAGAAAGGAAAAATTTCTATAATGGGAATAAAATTCCCTAAGAATAAATGTATATATAAATAAAGCTAAGCATAAAATAATAATCTGATTATATACACAAACATATAAATAGATGAAATGTAAATTAAAATCAGGTAATACATGTAAGATAAAATGGAATAATAAATTAATAAATAAAATTAATTAATTAATTAAAGAAACTCTGGGGCAAATTACAAATAAATAAATTTTAATAATATTTGAATTTAAAATTCTAATCTTTAAGAATAAATAGAAAACAAAACAAACAAAAATTGAAATAAAAATACAATTATTTGTCTAAATGAAATAACAAAAAATGTATATTTACCTATATAAAAAATTAGAAAAATAAAGTATTTTGTTTTATATTGGATTTAAAAGGTTATTGAATTTGGAAGAATATTAAAAATAGTGTACTCGAAGAAGTGATAGAGTAGATTTTCTTTTGTACTTTATATTGACAAAAATTCCAGATGATACAAGGGGCTATAAATGTCATGTTAAAATGATATTTCATGACATACCTGTGTCATACTATGGTTTAAAGTGGAATAGTGTAAAGATAGACGGGTTTTTGCACGAAAGAAACAGCCTTTAAGGTGAGTACTAACAAAAGATATGGTTTCCTGAGGGATGGTTTTGACCCAGGTTAATCTATGGAAGAATGGGGTGATGTGATCAAAAAAGTAGAGAGAGTAAGAAAGAGAGGAAACTACATAAATCGGAAATGAAAAAAATACGCTGATTGATTAAACATTCTGTAGGTATATGATATACGACGAATATTACTTCCAGGTTTTCGTAATTTTAATGATTATTATTTTTCAAAAATGATCCCAACGATGTACAGCAGCACATACGTATGTAGGGCCAACCACCTTTATTACAAAATATTTGTATGAGTGAGTTTTTTTTTTAACAAGTTCTTTGGAATCCATGGCGATAGGCTTCCTTTAACGTGCCATATTTCAAAATAATTTTCTATTATCGATATAATGTTATAGAAAGCATTATAAATTGCCAACTTGGTTTGTCAACTAGAACTGGGTGTACTGCAGTAAGAGAAAGTAGTGTGAATGTTTCACACCAGATTTTTTTTTTTTTTTTTATTGGTGCATTTGGAAGTATGAAAGCATGTTTTACAATGCTAAGTTAAGGTCAGTATTGAGAGAGGTGTTTATTCTCTTTTTTAGGAACTTAAATATTTCAAAAAATTTCATGAAATTGCTTTTTTATAAATTTCTCTTAAAAAAAAGAAGAAAGAAATTGATAGGGAAGGGAATAGCTAAGTGGTTAGTGTACTGGACTCCCACACGGAGAACCCGGGTTCGAGTCCAGCTGTGCTACCCCTAGATTTTTTTTCCTAAGAGCCTCTACAGCTCACTGTCCGATGATGGACAGTGTTGTCTGTAACGAGAGAACACTGTCCGGAGGCCGGCAGTGCACTGAGAAGGCTCTGGTCGCCAGTGACTACAGAAATTGACGCGCCTTAAATTTAAAAAAAATTAATTGATGTGAAATCTCATATGACTTTTGCTTAACGCAGCTTGCACAATTCTAACATAATTCTTCTTAAAAAATGAAATATTCGTAGAAGGTTTAGTTTTCTTTATTACTTTCCTTAACTACTTGTAAGAGAAAAAACTGCGATTGTAGTAAAAACCAGGAAATAAATAAAAATAAAAGAAAATTAAAAGGTGAGGGGGCGCCTCTGAAAGGCTCTGCAGTCCCTCTGGCGAGGCTCTGTTTAATAAAAAAAAATAAAAAAAAAATAGAAATAAAAATAAAAGAAAAGGGGTGAAAATATTAAGTGGACTGTATATGTATTGAATAAAGAGAGTGCAAATGGACTTTTGTAATATGAACAAAAATGAATATTAAATTAAATTTAAAATTAGTATCAATAATATTTATTATCTTCAACAAGCCAAAAGGAATGGCGCAAACACAGAAACTTTAACAACAGGTAGACTCATGTGTCCTTAGCCCAAATCGGGGACAAAGGAAGAGGAAAATAGGAAAAGGAAATAAGACCTTTTGTGCCTGTAACTCCAGAGTCTTGATCCATTCACTGCTGCTTGGCTGATGAATTCTGATAAACAATTATTCGGGCTCCCAGAATTTGTGGGCCGGAGAAGCAACCGGAAGTAGACCATGTGCTTGCTCAATAAACCTTGCAGGCCGGGAGAAGCCGGAGACACTTCCCGAGGAAAACCAGAAGTGGCAGACTTGTGTTTTCACGTTAAAGGATAGCAGAAGCGGTCTAAACTGTACAAGTAGAATGTGCTGCAACATACAACTGGCTTGTCCGAGTAGTTACGAGGGACTGATTGGAAAGGGCAATAAAAAGGGCTACCTCGTCTCTACGTTTAGGACACAGCCTATAGAGTTATTATATTCTGATCGCGGCAAATTTAAATTCGGATAAATACCGAACAGCGATAGTGACAAATTTTCTAAATTCATTTTTACCGAAAATATTTGTTTGGAGGTCCCCTGAGTACGAAAAAAATGTTTTTAGCGAATGGTCTGTATGTATGTAATGTGTGTATGTGTCTATGAACAAAAAATATTTCAAAAACGAAAAATCGTAGGAAGCTCAAACTTAGGATTCAATTTTGGCGCCACCACCATGTCTGACACAAAGATTGTAGGTAAAATCCATCAACCGGAAACTGAATGATGTTCTCAGGTTTCTGCAATTTTCTGAAAAACGACTCTAACGATTTTCTTTAAACTTATATTCTATCTACATTCATAGATTCTTTTTGAAAAGATATTGCACTGCAACATGAAAAACTATTCTACTCCTTGGAACCTTCTCAGTGCACTGTCTCAAACTAAACACTAAAATTTGAAATGACTAAATAAATTTGTAAGTTTTAAGTTTTTTCCTTAAAAATTTTTAATTTTAATTAATTAATTTATCAAATTGAAATTTTTTTTTTTTTTTGTATATCTTTTTATTTGAAATTTACAACTGTGTAACATAATACACAACAAGTAAATATGTTGAGAAGAAGTATAAATTGGCGTGCAATTAACGTGAATGTTGGTCACCCAGTGGTGGCCAACATTAATTCAAGTGATCTCGTGGCCATCGGCGCCTGAGCCGTCGGACTGGATGTTCGGGAAGTGATCTGGAAGAAAGGTGCTGTACGAGAGGATTCGGGTGCGATCTGAGCTTTTCATGGAACTTGATGTAACGGGATTTAGCAAGGTCTGCTACGAATGGAACTTTGAGATCAGTATGTAGAATGAGGTTTGAAACATAGAAAGGAGCGTTAGCTATTCGGCGAAGAATTTTAGATTGTAAGGTTTGTATGCGGTTTAGATTTGATTTTTTGGCAGCGCCATAGAGTTCTAGTCCGTAAGTCCATATCGGCATAAGGAGAGAAGTGTATAGTCTTATTTTATTGTGTAAAGTTATTTTTGAACGTTTGTCAAGTAGTTTAGAGAGTAGTCGGTATCTTGTGTTGAGGTCTTTTCTTTTCAGTCGAGTATGAGGATTCCATGTAAGTCTTTTGTCCAGGTATAATCCAAGATATCTCACATGATCTGCAGGCGGTATAGGATTGTTGTGTATGTAGACCGGAGGAAGGATTTTACGGTTGAGGGTAAAAACAATATATTTAGATTTAGTAGAGTTTATTTTGATTCTCCATTTGGTAAGCCAATTTTCTATAATACGAAGATGGGCTTGTAATTTACGAATTGTGAGGACGGGGATACGGAAATCGAACCTGAGGATAGGATTGCTGTGTCATCGGCGAAGGTGTGTATAGATGTACAAGGATGGGTTGGTAAGTCAGCCGTGTATATGGTGTAAAGAAAAGGAGCTAGGATACTTCCTTGAGGAACACCAGCTAGGATAGGATAAATTGAAGACTGCTGGGTTCCATGACATACCTGGAAATGTCTATCGACTAAATATGATTTTATGATTAGGAAATATGTGGACGGTAGCATCATCTTTAACTTCCACAATAGACCCTCATGCCAGACTCTATCAAATGCTTGGGAAACGTCTAGAAAAACACCCGCACATATTGTTTCGATTCGAGAGCGATAGCGATGGCGTCTACAACGCGATGTGCTTGTTGGATAGTGGAGTGGGATTGGCGGAATCCAAACTGATGATTCGGAATGTGTTGTGAAGAGGTAACAATTGTATGAAGACGGGATAATAAAAGTTTTTCTAAGATTTTACCGAGAATCGGAAGAATACTTATTGGTCGATAGGAAGTAGGACATTGCGTATTCTTATTAGGTTTGCAGATCAGTTTGATATAGGAAAATTTCCATAAAATAGGGAAATAGGTTGTTCGAAGGTTTTAAAGAGTTAAATATTTACGTAGTTAAAATTATTGTCAAAATAAATGTTTAAAAGTTTGTTTGGGAACAATATTTAAGAAAAATGAATAATGGTAGTTGGTACTTTTAAAGAGATATTCCTTGTATCATTATTTCTTCTCTCCCAGAATATAACAACATCCTACTTTATCCCCTAGATAGTTTATTCCATTTATTTTATATATTTAAAATAAGTTGTGAGACTATTATTGAAATATTTTCCGAGCGGAGTTCTTTTTGTTCTTTTAAATTTTGATCATTTAATTTAAAAATATTATGAATTTAAAAAAGTTACATAATAAGGAAACTGGGTCAATTTTTTGGGTTATTTAATTAGATATTCCGGTATCAAGTATAATAAAATATACCCTTATAAATTCAAATTAATAACATAGGTTGTTGTGATAGTTGGTTACGCAGAGCTGGAAAGCATCAGAGACATTTTCCGTGGTAGCCTGCTTCATTTTGTGGTCATCGACCAGTTTCGGGCGTTCGCCCATCTTCAGGATGCGTTTGTCAGACAGTATGATAACACAGACTTGCACAGAGCAAATCAGTTTATACACTCTGTGTACAGAATAGAACACTCTGTGTACTGAACAGAACACTCTGACTGTATCAACTGAATTTGCTCTGTGTAAGTCTATGTTATCACACTATCTGACAAATGCATCCTGAAGATGGACGAACGCCCGAAACCGGTCGATGACCAAAAAATGAAGCAGGCTACCACGGAAAATGTCTCTAATAATAACATAGGATCATCTGAGCTGTGCAAAAATAAGTGACGATGAGGTATGCAATTTCTCTAACAAAAAATGGTAACTCACTGGGATTTGACGAAACATATGAGTCAGCTGAATGTTGTTAAAAAAGATATTTTCGCTACTGTTGCCCCAATTTTAATAACATTTATAAAATTGTATAATATCATGGGACTGAAATAAACGTTTCATAAATAAAAACCAACAGCTAAACATTGTAGGACTATAGAGGTGCTGATGATATTCTTGAAGGTGATTCCAATCTTATATACCGAAAATGTAAAGATAGGTTATTGGCTATCAGTCTAGCTTGGATTCGGCAAGAGAGAGGCACTATTCTGTATACCGCAGCTAGGATATTAATATCGATATCTTTGCCTGTACTTTAGATTATGAAAAACTTTTTGACACCATTAACCAAAACAAAATAATTAATGTTCTTAATATCCTGAATTAGAATGGAAGAGACAGTCGCATGACAGACAATTTGCATTTGTTCCAAGTAGTACTGTCAGAATGAATAACAAGATGTTGGAAGAATTTTGGAGCAAAAGGTAAATGCAAACAGGTTTTGTTCTCTCGCCAATACTACTTAACTTTTACAGTAGATAGTTTTCATGGAAATTCTTATTAATTCTTATTTCAATATAATGGATAATTTTTGGAAAGGTGGCGAACAATAATATCAGGTATGCATATGACATATTCTGTTAGCCTATTATAAAGGATTTACAAGAGCTTTTGTTAACGTTTGTAGAAAACCACACAATGGCCTAATACTTAATGTGAATAAAATCAAAAAGTCTGACGTCTCAAAAATCCTACTAATCTAACGACATTATTAAAGCTGAAAACCAGAGATACCACGTGAATCATCGTATAGATACGTAGTTGTCATATGGTACTTAATTTCAGATATTAAAAAGTTAGAATAGAACAGGCCAGACGATCCTTTATGAACATAAAACTGTTTCATCAACAGAGACTTGACCATTCTCTTTAGCATCCTATTATTATACAATTAAGTATTTAACATCTTCTTTATAATGGAATTTGAAGCATGGGCTCTCATAGATGTCATATGTAAAAAACGTGAGGTCTTTGAAGTGTGGGTATATCTAACAAATTTGAGAATTTTTTGAGAAAGTAGTTTAGAGGCACTAACCTGCAAATATAGCACCTGAAAAAAAGAAAGAAAAAAAGAGGAAATCATGAATATTTTGGACTCGTTATATGAAACAATTAATATAACCTGTTACTTGTCATAATACAAATCAAATTAGAGGGAAAATATGGTCGTGGGCTTCCTAAAATTTAGCCAATGTTTCGGACAAAGCACATCATGCAGGTTTTTGTGTGGTTCGGGCATCAGTGGTTTGTTGTAAACCAACTATTAACCCCTTATTGCAATAGGCTTCTTCAGAGTAATGTCGACTTGAATGCTTCTGAAGAACCTATTGCAATATAGACGAAAGTCTGCTTATAACAAACCACTGACACGTTCTTAACCCGAAAACCTAAGTATTTTGCGTGAGAATGGCCACGGAAGCCAATAAGTGCAGAGCAAATCACAATTTAGAAAAACAACCAATAAAGAACCACTTAATAACTGAAGATGTATGTATGAAGTGAGATGAAGGAAAGAAACTTCCCAATAGCAGCAAGGACGCTGAGGTAATTATGGAAAGTGAGATTTGTTAGATAAATAAATCGAAGTAGCTTAAATTGCAATTTATGAATGCTTCCTATATTTATAGATTTTGTTAAAATTCAGCTCTAGATCCAAAATAATGATTACGAGTATTTTCACAGAAATTTATAGAAAAAATTGGGCATAATAAGTCAAAGAAATACACATATTTATTTGCTGATAAGATATTTGCATTGCTGTTGGTGTAACAATCATTAATTTGGCTTTAGATGTAATCACAGCACAATGCCACTTAATAGCAGATGAAATCCTTCCAAGATTGGAAAAGAAAAAGGATTGCAAATGGTAATTTTTTTTATCTTACCGGCGTAAGTTTTAATAGTGTTTGACAACTTGGATTTATGTTCAAGGCTCATATAATGGGAATAGGATTGTTAAAGAAGATAGCAGTGGTAGACTTTCCGGTAGTAATTAATATAATTAATGCAGATGTTGTAGATTCATTTTAATTTCCATTTTTATTTTTTTAGTCCATGTCCCGCAAAAATTGGAAAGAAAGAATAATTGTGGCTATAAACCTTACTATAAAAGGAACGCAGGGAGGATAAGGATTAAGTAAATAGGGAACACAATTTTTACATCACTCTTTGGGTGCCAAACCCTATCAAGATTTTGGCGGGCAAGATAAAAAAAATAACCGTACGCAATGCTTCTTTTTGCCCAGATTTGGAGCGATTACATTGACTATCCAATGACATTGTTGTATTGTGTTTTGATCACTTCTAAAGCCAAATTAATGATTGTTACATCACCAAGCTACACAAAGTTCTTATCGACTATATTACCAAGCTCCGTAAATATCTTATCGGAGTAATGAAATTAACCTAGTTTCTCCCACTGTAACCTGTCGATGATGGAAATCGTTAATCAAAATATATAAAAGAAACTGCAAATAATATTGCTCATTACTTAGCTCTAATTTCATCAAAACAGATGCATTTTCTACATAATATAAAAAAAAGCTTTATTTTATCAGAAACATAATTGCTTAGAAATTATTTTATAATTTGCTGGAAAAGATCGATAAGCCTAAGTAAAATCATAAATTTAGAAAACATCTTTGTCATTAAAATTAAATATATCCAAGTTCCAAATTGAAAAATATTGTATTTTTTAAGATTTGGGTGATTAAGAATCATAAGGGTTTCACATCATATTTTCTATTTATATAAGAGAGTATTGTGATCGTATGATTGTGTGACATATTCGAAATGTCAAAGTTCTCATCAGAAATAATACAATTTTCAAAACTTCCCAAGTAAAAAAAATATTTTGTTTAGAATTCGATTGACATTGATACTGTTTGTGGACAGTCTGAACCAGCCTTCAAGTCAAAATCAAAGATCATTACGTACATAGTTAAAAATCAATAATCAGAAAAAATATTTTACTGAATTTATTTATTCATTTTTCTCAATGTCCGAAACGTCACTAACGATATTCTATAAACTTGGTAAACTTATTATAGTTTTAAAGTCTTTCACTTTTATTAAAAACTTTTCTCGACAAAATTAAGTACTATTAAAAGTTTGTAAAATTTCTACGAAAGTTTAAACATAACTTATCCAAGATTTTTTTGTTTTTGTTTTGATGGTTTCCATCTAATTATATTTGAAATTTAGTCAAAATGCACGAATCTGTTAAATTTATGTCATAGGTACATTTACTCGAGTTAAATCGAGTAATGTATCATTTTATAATAATTCTTCTAGTTAATCATATGCAACTTTGATTCCAAGTGGAATTTATCGATAATATGGAATATTCTTCACAACAGAAATCGCTCTGCATCGATACCATTTTGCGATTTTAAGGTTGGCAGCATAAAAGGGATATTTTATCTTCTTTTATAGCGAAATACTGAATGAAATCATTTAGAATTCTATTTTCTGATGAACTGATTTCGACCGAAAACTTCTGATCTGATCTTCTTCGCTAACTAAACAGCATCTACAATATTATTGGAGATAATTTTGCTCTACTGAAATTTGTGAGGTGAGAAATTAAAAAGAATTGAAAAAAAGTAAAAAAAACTGGCATGTTTTAGGTGGATGCAATTCAAGAGTTATACTATACCATCATTACTTCTATGTACAGTTGAACTATTTTTATCTAAACAATTTACAGTTTTGTGTTTTCAAATGGTGATACTCTTTTTAAATGGTTGATTTGAAATGCCTATTTTGAAATATTATCTAGTAAGGGGCTGGATTAGCTCAGTGGTAGCGCAATGGACTTGGAACGCGGAGATCTCGGGTTCGAGGCCAGACAGTGGTGCCCTTAGATCTTCCCTTTCTGAAAGTCTCTATCACTCACTGGCCGGAGATAGTATTACGATATTTTATCCGTCGTAGCAAGCATATTGATTTTGTTCCTGACCGGTTTGGAATTTTCATCCATCGTCAGAGCAAATTCACCAACTTCGTGTACAGAGGTCACTTCAACGTAATGTTTCTGTTACAATCACCCTTGTTGGTCTTCCAACTAGTTGGTTGGGTGAATTTGCTCTGACGATGGCTGAAAATCCTAAACCGGTCAGGAACAAAATTAATATGCATTTTACGAAGGATAAAATACCAGATGTTATCCAGCATTGCGGAACCCACCTACACATTCAACATGGTCAGTATTGTTTATAGAGACAGAACACTGCCCGGTAGCCGGCAGTGCAGAATAAGTTTCGGGTGCCAATGACTATAAGTTGTGCTACTAAAAAAAAAAAATAGCTTATTTTAATTCTATCCTTTAGGTAGGGTTTAGCTCAGTGGCATCGCACTGTGGGTCGCGGAGATTTCGGGTTCGAGGCCAGACAGTGTTGCCCTTAGATTTTCTTTTTCTAAAAGGCTTTACAACTCACTGAGCTGACATGTCCCGGTCTGAAGATATTGATGAATTACACAGGCCTAGATGTTTATATGTTACGGCAACCAAGAAATTGTGTAATTATATCTTATCTACAGGATCTGTGTAAAAGAAAATGTAATGTAGGCGCTTTTAAGCTGGAATATCCGCAGTCATGACAAGAATCTCCGCAGATAAAAATGTATCTAGGCACTTTCACTTTTAGTAATCTCAAGGTTATGCCTGAAATTTTAACACATACTATAAAAAGTGAGCGTTAAAAGTAATTACCAAATAATGAACCGCATTTTCAAAGTAATCTCATAATCAACATTCTGATTTCAACCCTAAATCACAAATTAAAACATTTAGAACTGACTGACTCTTAGACCTAATCGAACAAAATTTAGATTATTCTTTATTCAGAATATTTACATTTCTTACTTCACTTCAGTGGAGGGATACAAATAGTTCAACTGAAAAAAACAGGTTAATTATATTATGATTTACATTACAAATAAACCAGTATGACAAATATTTTTCAATGATCTAAATATTGATGCAATTCTTTTAAAATTTCCACTCTCATTTATGAAATTGTGTCAATGAATTTTGGTCAGAAAAAGCCACTGAAATGTGAAATTCTTTAAAAAAAAAAAGAAGAAACTATTGCTTTATATTGTAAATCACCTAAAATAATGAAGAACAAAATAATAAAACTGTATAATGTAATAAATATATAAATTCTAATGTATTCTTTACTTTCGAAAATTAGTATAAAGTTACATCATTCTAAATAATAAATGTAAATTATTTATAATGAAAATAGATAAATATATATATATATATTTTTTTTTAATTAAGGCGCGCAACACTTGGGGTCATTGGTGTCTGGAGCCTTCTTAGTGCACTACCGACCTCGGAGGATGTTTTCACTTTTGTAGACTATACTGCCATTACCCGTGAGTGATCTTTAAAGGCTCCTAAGTTTGTACAGCTGGACTCAATCTCCGCGTGCAAGTATTTAACTGTTTTTTTTTTGTTGTTGTTGTTGTCTTTCATCATTTTACGTTTCATTCATTATTGCGATTCGAATTTATTCCATTAATAAACATTTCACAATAAATATTTCTGTTTATTTCTTTAACTGGACTAATTACTTGAACTGAATAAATACTATGTCCATAAAATAACAAAAATTATTTTATCTTGGAATTCGACAAATTAGGTTAACTATATTTTCAAAGTTAGGAAAGGCCATAAAATATCTGTTATTGGCGACGAAAGTAAAACCGTCCAATAGAAAGGTAGTTTTATGGGAAAATTCAACTGTGCCTGCCAACAGGATATAGGCCGGTCATTCGGCCGTAAGAGTGAAAAATGGCCACAATAATGCAGGTTTTCTAGTCTCGGATCCATCTATTTCCTTTGACAACCTGCTAAATGATAGACTCATCAAATGTAGAGATCAAATATAATAAAAAATAAGTTGTGTATTTTTAAAGTAAAGTTACATATAGGGTTTTTTTATTGTTTTCAATAATTTTAATTGAATTTAAATTGTCCATTTAAGGAAATTTAGCGATTAAAGATTAGATATTTTTAAATATTTATGATCATAAACAAATAAGTTCTTCCGTAAAAGCATCACAACTATTTTCAATATCTGCGGATTCAACTGATTTGAACTACAACTTTATAAAATTATATTAAACTAAAATTTAAATGTAATTGTACCCCTTGTTTTTTTTTATTACCAAAATCAATTAAGTAATAACGAAAATAATTTAAATCCTTAATTTAATAACACAACACTGTTTTATGCTTAGATTTAACAAAGTTTCGAATGTAATTTTCATGAAACAATGTTTGTCTAGCTCATTATAACGATTTTAAATTATTTATTTATTTTTTTTAATTTTTGTTAAATTGCTGAGACTTCTCTATTTTAAAAATGGTTTATCATTTCCAATAAACTTAAAAAAATAATATTATTGATTACAATAATATTGATTACTTAATAACTTCAGTTGCACACAGTCTTTATTATTAGATTATTTACTTCATTATTAACTTCATTTATTAAACATTAATTATTAACTTTAATAATTCATTATTAATCTTTATTATTAACTTCATTATTTGATTTTATATTTTATATTAGTTTAATTACAATACTAGACTTTAATAACCTCAACAAAGATTTTTTTTTCCGTATTGACCTATTTTCTCTTGTGGTCATCGATCATCATCAATATGCCACTTGATGACGCTGTGGCTACCGAGACTAGCACAATGCAGAAACTCCGTGCACACATTCTGGCCAATCTACGGAGTCAAACCTTCAATCAAAAAAAAAATTTCCTATTTTTTTTCAGAAGAGCGTCTAGATTATCTTGATCAATTTTTTCCGGAAATAAACCTATTTTACTCCTCTGAATATGAAAATATTTTGTTTTAATTTGATGTAAATAGCATAACTCAAAAACCACGAATTGCAAAGACAACTCCACAGATGAAATTAGTTTTCCTGATCTATCAGGACGTCAGAATACTACTCAATAATACTACTACAATATTTAAAAAAAAAAAAAAACTGTTCAAGTTTGACATCATCTAAAAATAAATACGCATAAATAGATAAAATAGCACTGAATTCTGCTTATTAGTATCTGAAAACACGTATTTATGAAATATATGTCAAATCTGTTCAGCCGACTGAAAATATTTTTTATTTTTTTTTTAACTCTAAAACGTACTATGTACGCTGTGAAACGTCAAAAATCTCAAGCCAAATCTAAAGTATGTAACATAGTTTGAGTCACAATACGATTACAAACACTTCCTTTATATAATGAAGGAATTAATCATTCATTTTTTTTAACCTGAAAATAATTAAACTTCAAAATTAAATATTAACCAATATTATACTAAACAACATCTGTTACTATGGAGAGAAAAATATGCTATTGCTGATGGCTCACTAAGAAATAATCATGATTATTTAAAAATGTACATTATCCCTAATTTCTTTAATATATCTTGTTTGTTATTTCAAACCATGAAAAAGTAAAAGTGACTACGATTTATTTTATTTCATTTTTTTTTAACAGAAACTTTTCTAAAAAAACATACTAGGAATTCAGAGATTTTATTATTATTTTAACGTTCTATAATATAATTTAAAAAAAAAAACAACTTCACCGATATGAAGTTGAAAAAAGAAATTTTTATGATAACTTGGTGTAATTAAATTGTAATATCATTTGAAAACTACTGTATGTGAGTACGAGTAACTTAGTGTAAAATATAGATGAAGAAGCTTATATGAAACCATATTGATAAGGGAAGTGATTGTCTTGATAATTATATCAGTAGATTGTAATCAACATTAAAATAACATGAAATGAATAAAAGAGACAGGAACTTGTGGAATATATATATATATATAATGTTTAAGCAAATTCTATATTCTCCACTATACATTTCTTCCAAGAAATTCTTATCGCTGTAATTAATGTATCTTTCCTAAAAGACATGATACATAACTACTTTATTACTAATTTATTTTTTAAATATTACAGATATAAAATAATATAGGATAGGATATAAATCAATATTTAATGGAAAAAATATAAAGGAAGCTATACCGTTAATGCCTGCGTAACCAAGGTGGTTAACTATCCATGAAGAAATTGGCTGTTATGTTCAGGCCTTGAAGTGATATACCATAACAACAAGCTCACCCAGTCAGGGGACGGTCGTATTGGTGCATTATTTGCATGAAATTTTGTTATTAACGTATACTTAAATAATTGTTTTAATTTTTTTTTTTTTTTTATTACAAAAACTTTCAGCCCAGAAAAACTAATTAGAAATATTTAAAAAACTTAAACTTTTAAAAAACCAAAAAACAAAATAAAAAATAATAACCCAGTATGAAAGACCGAACGCGATGGACACACTTCCCGCGTAATACCGGGAACCAAACTGGCCGGGTGAGGAGGCTCCGCCTTGTCGGGAATTGGCGAACAAGTACGGTCATAACCGAATGGACGCCCACACTCGCACATTGCGCGGAGGCGGTAAAGACATTGAAAGGGTTGTAGCAAGGCGAGTATCAACGGTGCAAGCGGCTTGCAATAGTACCAGCTGAATTTAGTGGAGAAGATGTCGTATTTGAGATGTGAGGAATGTTAATTTTAAGTATGTAAGATTAAGAGACTCGTATGTATATAATATAATAAGAGTAGGTAAATAACAATATTTTCTTTTTTCTGAAGGAACAATATCCACAAACACATTTAGAAAATTTAATTTAATTTAAATTTAATGAAGAGAAAAATTGTTGATAAATTAATAACACAAAACTGTAAGAAATGTTAAATGGAAATAAGTAGACCTTAGGCCATAATAAAGTATTTATTAAAAATAACTTTACACCCTTCAATTAAAAAAGTAGACTTTCCATAACATATCTCTTTCACTAGAATGCAACAAAATTTATGGTAGTTCAACTGCAGGTAAAACAAATATTATACGGCGAAGCTGTAATTACTACTATTTGCAATATGGCAACGGTACATACATTGTATGAACCTTAGTGCTACTCTATTAATTAGTTCTGTAGGCACATCTACGTATATAGCATTTATGCACAAACAGCATTGTTTACTATAGTCCGTAAGTCTGGATAATAAATATTACATATTTATATTTACTACCAAATTAATTTGTCAATTCAATAATAAAAAAATAAATTTTGATTTTTTACTAATATTACAATTTCGCTCAGTTCCTATTCTGGATAATACCATTTTATTAAGATCGACTGCTAGTAGAGAAAATAATTGCAGTAATTCAGAGAGAAAGTATCGTAATTAATTTTATTATATAAATTTGAAATAGTTTTTTATTTTTAGTTATTGTGTCAATTTTCGATGTCGAAATTCCAGGAAATACATGTTTTGTTCGCCCCAACTCCAAAAAAAATATCTGTTTTTGTATGTATGTATGTATGTATGTATGTATGTATGTATGTATGTATGTATGTATGTATGTATGTATGTATGTATGTATGTATGTATGTATGTATGTATGTATGTATGTATGTATGTATGTTTGTATGTATGTATGTATGTATGTATGTATGTATGTATGTATGTATGTATGTATGTATTGTATGTATGTATGTATTGTATGTATGTATGTATTGTATGTATGTATGTATTGTATGTATGTATGTATTGTATGTATGTATGTATTGTATGTATGTATGTATTGGATGTATGTATGTATTGGATGTATGTATGTATTGTATGTATGTATGTATTGTATGTATGTATGTATTGTATGTATGTATGTATTGTATGTATGTATGTATTGTATGTATGTATGTATTGTATGTATGTATGTATTGTATGTATGTATGTATTGTATGTATGTATCTATTGTATGTATGTATGTATTGTATGTATGTATGTATTGTATGTATGTATGTATGTTATGTATGTATGTATTGTATGTATGTATGTATTGTATGTATGTATGTATTGTATGTATGTATGTATTGTATGTATGTATGTATGTATGTATTATGTATGTATGTATGTATGTATGCGTGTGTGGTGTTTTCTTTCCTATAGTTCTCCTACCAACAGTACCCCTGGTGATAGGGAGTTTATTTATATATAAATCACATAACATGTACCACAGTTTGTATCATTGTGTATGTGTTTTGTTTATGTTTGTTATAATGTATTTAAAAATAACAATAATAATAGCAACTACTTATGTAAGATTTATTATTTCATATAGTGTTTGAAAAAGATGTGTATGGGTGCATTTTCTGGGTTTAGTAATACAGGAGTAACTATTCTAAGGTAAATTTGGAGAAAGTGGATGGAGGCAATGAGCCACCTGTTTGTAAATAGCGGAAACTACATGGTCAGATAGAAAGGTTAAAGATAGAGGGGATAGACGGAGACCAAGGAGACATATGTTTTTTAACAGCTAGAGATGAAGCCGGACGAAAAAGAAGAGGTAATAGTATGGTCGATGAACGGAGAAAGACCATCCAATTCCAAAGAAGCAGATTTGTTTGACAGCTAGTGACGAAGAATAACTGGCCCGTTATTCGGAGAAGATCTCTGATCTCCGGTCGGACGTAGTAGAAGAGGTAAGTTGAAATAAGAACAACAGCTTAGAAAAAATAGGTACGTGGCTGGTTAGAGGCTCTTGCAAATGAAACACCAAGAAGCGTCCTCTGTCTGCGCTAATTTCTTTTCTAGCTTTTATTCTAGACGCTTTATTGATAATAGTCTCCAACATAATTTTGCCTTTTTTCTCCGACTTCAACATCTCCAGATTCTTCAAAGCCATGTTTACTTCTACTTCCGAACCTAGAACTTGTACCAGAGCTTAAATTACTCTAGATGACTAAGGATGTTCGAATACTTCTTCCGAGTTATAGACCCTAGCCAATAATCCTTGAATATGACAATTTTACTAATGGCATGTCACATGACAGCCATTTCAATGTTTTTGCCCGACTCTTTGAAACTTATGGCTGACATTTTTCATCTTCTGGCCTTCTACTTCTAGCTATATGTTTTTCGAACCTGGGACAATTATTAAATTTCTTCTTTGAAAATAATGAACCGTTTCTATATTTTATTAAAGGGGAATATAAATTTAAATTACAATCTGCTATAAATCTACCCCACTACACTATACCCCGAAATATAATTCGCAACAAATCGTCCCCAAAACGGATGCCAAAATGTAATCTATCTAAAAACAAATAACAGCAATAATCATAATAATTGTAACGGATGAGAGAGGAGAGAGAATAGAAGATTATTTAGGAGAGTGAAAGAAATACACTAGTAGATGTGCTGAACACTGTATAATGAATAGAAACACAAACTGCAAGGACTTTACAGTAGAAGTTAGGTAGCAAGAGAAATACAAGACAGCCTGGCTGAGTGATGAGAAGATAGTAGGCTGCTGACTGGTTGTATACTAGTCGTAAACTGTTGTAAAACTATTCTTCTGTAGGGCTAGCTCGGCTGTTATACTCGTATATAGAGTCTCCCACCCTAGTCTGGTGTGATGGATGCAAGAAACTTGGAAATAATATTAAATAATAAAAAATCAGAAATGTGACATTCCCTTGCAAAAGGGCTAGCCAGGTATACAAGTCCAGTACGGTTCAAGAACAATTATGGCATTGTACTACCCCTTCTCCTCACAGGGGAGGAATTGAAGAAACAAAGAGAAGAGATATTTTAAAGACAGACTTGTGCTACAAATCAAGGTGGAAACATATACCAGTATTACGTTATAAGAAATTATTATAAGCTATTGTGATATTCAGAGTAACTTAATTTCTCTTAGAGAATATATTTAATTTAACGCTCACGCCACAAGCTATCAACACACATCCACACCACAACATTACACTGGCCTAAAGCGAGTTGATTCAATAATGTGTTTCTCCGCTCCTCAGATCCTATTAGAAGCAATAACAGAAAAAAATTAAGAATTAGATAATAGAATGTAAATTTTATATTTAGAAAATTAAAAGTTTAAGAGAATGTTGAAAATGGGAGATGAATTTTTCTGATATATGAAAATAAAAAAAATAATAATGAAAAGATAGATCCTAATTTTTATTCATATAAATTACTTGAGTACATCATAAATCTATTAGTTGCATTGTACGCATATTTTAGAGAGTATTTCACAAAAACATAATCGTATAATTTTAGATATAAGCTCAGCTTTTGTTTTTCCTTGTTTGTTTTTTTTTTTTGTTTTTCATTATCCCATTGCTATTTACTGTATGACCGAACTATTTAAAATGTTATCTATATATGTTAGCTATATAAAGTGTTGCTAAAGTTCATCTGTAGTTAGCATAAAAAAGCTGTTATTTAGTTTCGCCTTTTTTTTTTTTTGTTATATTAGTGTATTAACATCACTCATACAAATCTTCAAGTAAGTTATTTAACTGAATTAATTTCTATAAGAAGCAATCCAGCAGCCGGCATTTGCCATGCTGTTTACCTTATGTGTTTTACTACTTTTGTATATATTATATTTATTATACTTATTAAATAAAGGTTATTAATAATAATAATAATAATAATAATGATAATAATTTTAGATATTACAAAGACCTAAATGATGTTAAAATTATGTCTAATTCACAAACAATTTTTTTTCATATTTCTAGCGTTGACTGCACCTAATCAAATAAAAAATTATCCCCTTTAAACATTTTGTAATTTTCTCAGAAAATTTACATACTGATTCTGTAAATATTAGAAGATTACAGAACACAACTCTTTACGCTGAGTGTTTTGCCAGTATAAGATTTAGGAACGTGCGGTTGCCCTGGCAACAAACTAAAACCTATAAACATAGTTGTAAAACTTAACTGTATAATCTGCGATGAACTATTATTTTATACGGCATAAACTGAAAGGTTATTATACATAATTCTATTTATTATTTCAGTAAGTAATAAAGTAATGACTAGTTTTTTATGGAGGACTTTAGATCAATCTTCTATCTGCTTCGTGGTCAGAAGCAGTTAGCAAACTTTAATATAGACTCACACAGATCGTGCTTCTATATAATTATAAATTACAGAACTGACACCCAGACGGTACTGCACATGGCGGCACTGCAATCCTCATAAAAAATTCTCTAAAGTATTTCCTCATTCTATACAATGCTGCTAACTCACTCAGTCCACTGCTATCACCTTCCACAGTAAACCTTTTATTTACAATGTGGGCGCAGTATATTGCCCTCCAAATCACACATAAAGAAAATCAATTCTCTCTCCTCTTCAGTCTTTAGGAACCCGTTTTAAATGCGATGGTGACATCAATGGAACGTCGAGTGACAAATCCAAGAGGATGCATCCTTCACGATATTCTTTGTAAAACAAGCTTCTCATATATTTCTCCAGCACAACCCACTTATTGGCACACTGCTTTAAAGAAACGTCCTGACCTTCTTGATTTCTTCATATGCTCCATTTATTCCCTATTGACGCATTCACTTTAGACGAATTATCATTCGACTACAGCCCCCGTCATTCTTACATTAGATATCCACCCAAACCTAAACTAATCAATGGATCTATAGAATCAGACTTCTTTAGGGACTTATTTGGACAGAAAATTAAACTAAAACCATCTCTAAAAATTCCAAAACAACCCAACTATGCTTGGCAACTTTACTACTACTATTATTGACAACTTTACTATTGCCATAAACAGAACATATGGAAACGACGACAAACTACGCAGCAACACTAACTGAAAGGATATCATAAGACATTCTACTCCACATACGGACTCTCATAATTCAGAAACGAAAAGCGAGATCCCTCTGGTAACGAATTATGATACCCTTCACACAAACAACTATTCAATCAACTGACGACCCAGCTTAAAAACGAACTCAAAAATACTATAACGACCAGAATACTGAATATCAATTGCTGACAATTGATATAACTTAATCTGGACGCTACTAAACTACTAAACGAAAACAACCCACTTCCCAACCAACTTCATTCTCTTCACGACTTTTGGGCCAAATCAGACCAATAAAAAGCTGTCTTATTTGTGACACATCTTTCCTCCCTCCGTCTTCATCCCACTTTCTGATACTGAGTACGTGCAACATACGACGGAAGTGATAAACGCCTTGGACATACCTTTAACTCCTAAACCATTTACACCTAGCCATCATAAAACTTCCTGATTCTCAAGAGCCCTGGTTATGACCTAATTAAGCTAATATCATCCGCCGACAAGCTGAAAAAGAATTAATCTTTCTTACAATTATCTATAACTCAATCTTAAGGATCACTCACTATTCTATACTTTGGAAATTTTCCACCATACACATAATTGCGAAACCTAAGAAACCAACACATCAGCCTTCCTCTTATGGATCCATCAGCTCCTTTCTACCCTAAGCAATTCGAAAATCTTCTTTCACGCCTTCAAGAATTTTTTGGAACATTAATATTATCCCTAACCATCAATTTAGTTTTCGTCAGGCTCATCGCGTACTTGACATCATCGCCATATCTCTTGAACATGAACAATACTGCGCTGGTCTAGTCTTGGGCGTTTCGCAGGCACAGGCACTTGGATCGAGTATGGCACGAAGTTGTCTGCTGTGGAAGCTCAGGAGTATTTTGCCCAGAGCTGGCGAATAAGAATTAACCCTAACGAAGTCAAATACGTTGAACGATGTTCTCTTACACTGGCTGTTTGCTCAATACTACAATTCTAACAGCTGACCAAGTGCGGTATCTCGAACTATATCTAGAGAAGAGATGACCTGGAAATTGAAAACGGTGTAAACTTAACAAAAGGTACAAACTCTTATCTAGACTATTTGACGTACGCTCAAAACTAGAAAAAACAACGCTTGTATATGGAATTCCCTTCTTGCACCGATATGGAATTACGGGACTTGAACTCTATGGCTTCAATTCTATCCAACTTATACAAAATCCAAACATTACAATATAAATTCCTCCGCCGCATTGTAAACGCTCCCTTTTATGATAGTATTTTTAACTATTCACAGAGATCTCAAAATTCCGTTTATATTTGAACTTTCAAAATCTCGCTGTAATAGATTTCACCAAATCGTATCATCACAGCTAATCATCGGGCATAAGATTTGTTCTCAACTATACTTCCCGGCAATCCCCTCGAAGACGGCTGAGGCATCGTTGGCCCTGCGACCAACTGATCGACTAATCGTGATCATCACTGGATGACACCATTCAAACTTCTCACGTCAATTGTTTGTGCCATATATGATATTTGTTTGTTGTGTAAATAAAAAATAACAACTCATATTTACATATAAAAAATAGCCACGGTCCAGACTAGAAATCGAACCCATTATGGCGTAATATATCTCAAACAATAGATAATGTAATACCTCAAGTGAAATTTAATTTGTTTGTATTTTTTTTATCAATTTTTTATTTTGTTTTCAAGATAAAGGAAAGATAAAGAAATTAATTTAGTAAAAGTACATAAAAAAGATACTCAATGTCAACCTAACAGTCACGCTCTAAAATGAAGTGGTCAACTAATTACTTTAAAATTTGTTATCATCTGTTTTCTGTTCCATATTCAGTACAAATGATTAAACATGCCCATTATTGGAAATAACCAAGCGGCCAAACTTTAAACCAAAAGATAAATGAATGAAAATAAAAGTTCATTAACTTTATTTTATTATCGATCTCAACTGTTTACCTCGAAAATTAAAAGTTAATAATTTTAAGATTTTTTTCTGTTAGTTATTTTGTTAGTGTTGTAAGTGAGAAAGAATATAGGAGCAAACAATGGAGCAAAAAAAAATATATATCGTCCATGTCCTAAGGAAATGATAATGGATTATAATTTATTATTAATAAAGAAAAAAAATGAACCTTCAGGGACGCCAAGATTCTTGAAGAAATGGTTAGGCTAGTCCATTTCCCTCACTAAGGGGTAATTTAACTTATCTTTACTTCATCGATTTTCCACCATTTGCTAGTACAAAAAATGTTCTTCTCAAAAATAAGGTACTCCTTTTGATTTGATTTATGACTGTAACTAATTAAAAGATAAAAACAATAACACCAGAAATGTTGAAGGTACGTCTATGGATTGGTATGATTTCGCGTTTTGCGTATATTGCTAAAGACGAGGGAAGCGGTAGCTGGGTGATTAAAAGCGTGAACCGCCAGGCTAAAGTATATTACAGTACTGAGTGCGACTCCCGGTCTTTGGCCTTAGGTTTTATTTGATGTATTAACATTAGTAATATACGATTTAAAGTATGTTTGCTATCCGCCTCCTCCTGATCGGTTTCAGGCAGGACAAAGCCTGACTGAAAAAATAGACATTAATTTACTTTACAATTTGAATAGACGTCTCCTAGGATATTGGTTGGGTTTGCGTTTTAGACTAAAGAATCCCAGTGGTTGGTAATAAAATCCCAGAAAGGTAGGGGCTAACATCCACCGTTCTCTTTTAGGTAAATGGCCATCGGTAGTAGGGGAGTCTTATTCCCGTCCCTAGCAGCCCATTGACGTGATTGGGACGTCGTGATCTCTTTTAAGCTACAAGACGACGGTGTCTAGTTTTCCTTATAACTTGTCTAGCTTTCCCAGGAAACTTGTTATTTCCTCTTATTTTATTTTCTTTGCTCTTTTCTCTGCAGCCACATTTTGGTCAGCCAAATCTATGTTCTAGTGTTATGCAATTTTCTATTTCTGAATCTCTATTGCAGAAATGAAGCAAAGAAGAGAGAAAGTTAGGGCTATCTCTCCCATATGCAAGGAGTAGCCGGGAAAAAAATAAAATCTGATAAAGCATACATAATAATTATACAAAAAAATACCCCAAATATGTCCACCCTGTAGAAAAATTTCCCAGTTCAAAAATGAGTTTATCGAACTTCATGGAATTAATAGTGTCTGTAGGATTCTCTGTGGATAAAAGTATATAAACTGACATAAAGATTAGTTACAACACGCTTTCAGTAGCAAATTCACTGCGTCAAACGTAATAGATTGAAGAAGTCTGCACTTGCAGAACATTCAACTACAAATGAGTTTGCGATATATTTGGAGGACCCCAAAGTCCTGCCAAGATAAGCATTTACTACAAAAGGCAAAAGAAAGAAAATAAAACTTCTGAAAGAGGAAAATTGCGTAAATAGTGATGATGGACTTCCCCTGAGACCATCAAAGTTGCCTCTTTCCCGAGAAAAGAGCAAAAAAAATACCTAAAAAAAAAAGAAAATAGCGTATTACAATAATTAATAAAAAATAAACAAACATTGATTTATTTATCAAATAATTAAATGTATTTCGATGGTTATCAAATCGTTAAGCCTTAAAATTATAAGATGACTGGCCATTACGGTCTAAACTGGTTATTATTGGATTTCATTTAATAAAATTACCTCTTCAAAATTTTCTGTACTTCCTTTAAGATGCAAGTTTCCTACTTGAAGCTCCAACATTTATGTTAGTATAAATGTTGTTGTTTATGAACGATTTGAAAACCTGATTGAGACTATAAAAAATATCGCTTTATCTTAAACTTGTAAACTTTCTAGAAGTGTGTAAAAAAAAATCTATCTTAATTAATAAAAATATTAAAGATTAACTAAAATTCTATATAAAAATTATATAAATAAAATAATGTATAGTATTTTTGAAAACATTGTAAAGGCAATTAAAAATAAAAACTAACTTACACACACACACATGTATATATATATATATGTTATGCTCAAAGACCGAAAATGCTCATTGAGCGAAAATACAGCTCACAACGCGTTGTGGTCACTGTAAAACATCCACATCGCGAAATTCGTGTTATGGCTCTTATGAAAACGCTCACGACATGTTGTGGCAATCACAGAAAGTCTACATGGCAAAATTCGTGTCATGTCTAAAATGCTATACGACCACAACGCATTGTGGCAATGAAGAAAAGCCATGACGCGTTCTGAGCACTAGTTGGTGTAACCATATCACGACGGACAGGTTATAACTTGTCGGCTTGAGTACAACGATGCATTAAAACATCAGTAGAATTGTTTATTCATTTCTTGTCTGTTTCTGAGGGTGAATGCATATCAGCAAATGTAATCATGATTAATAAAAAAGAAGTGTTTGATGATAAATTACGTAAGTTTGTGGAAAGAAGCACTGATCGCAGTTTTATCATGAGTACAGAAAAATATGAAATGTTACTTAATGTAACAAAACAGTCTCACTTCTCAGCTTAAAAAAAAAACAACCAATCTCTATGTTGAAAGCAGTAGCGTCGTCTCAAACGATATCATCGTCTTAAAAATTGGTGACACTGAAAAGTTGGTTGAAGCTGGAGCAGATAGCACAAGTTCAAAAATCCGTTACTTCTACAAACGCGTCATTGCTTTTCTTCATTGCCACAATGCGTTCTGTCGTATACCATGATAGCCACGACACGAATTTCGCTATGTGGTCTTTCTGTGATTGTTACATTGCGTCGTGAGCGTTTTCATAAGTGCCATAACACAAATTTCGTGATGTGGATGTTTTACAAGGACCACAACGCGTTGTGTGCTATTTTTTCGCTCAATCAGCATTATCGGTTTTTGAGCGTGACGTATATACATATATATATATATATAAATTCGCGCGTTAAATAAATTACATATATCACTTACGTATTTATAAATTCGCGTGTCCTTTGCCTTTATGGATATATTTATAATATTGTTTTCATATACTGTACAAAGTTCTATGAGCGACAATGAACATGTTTAAACATTTCTGGGTCATTGGCAATTTAAAATTTGCATAATTTTGTATACATTCACAGGAAGTTAGACTAATAATTTTTGTTACAAGCAAACAATGTAATATCATCTACATTCAGTTAAACATATAAAACTAATCATAACAAATCAATTTACAATTTAATTAAGTATTTCACAAATATTTATAATTATTTGTTCTATTTATTTCTCAGAGAGAAAGAGAGACGCTTATTATTTTGAATTTTTTCTTATTATTTACAGCATCAAATATTATAATCGGTAAATTTCGCTGTTGAGTTTTTCCCATCAATAAATGTTTTGAAACTTTGGAGGAATAAAAATGTAATGATTTTTATTGAATAGTCATTGTGTGTGTTTTATACAAAACATCTCGAAAATGAAAATTCGCTGTCATTTTTAACTGCAGCATTTTTTCTGAAAAATTGATTGTTAGTGTTGCTGAAGGGTTGTTGCAATACACTGCAATCAATGGTATGATTGGTTCTACCACCTGTACGAGATTTAAAGTTCTTTAAATGCATTGCTGAAATTCAAACGTTATAGAATAAACGGTAGAATAAATAAATGCGACTTAAACGAATAAGTTTTTCGTAAATTTCTCCGAATATGAATCCAAATAGGACTTTTATTTTAAATTTGAAATGCTAACTCTATGGAAAACAGATTTCTTAAAAAAATTGGTTGAGAGGATACTGAAAAGTTCTATGTTTAACTCTAAATAATGTTCAAAACTAATTTCAAATTTGTAAACAAAATTGGGTTATTTACCAATTAGAATTAAAATAATACGCTAAGAGAATGTGACTTAAATTTTACATATTTTATATTCAGAATAAAAGATGCTAAAATTCTGGGAATATGTTTTAAAATAGTCGATTCAATAAGTTGCCCATTGGAATAGAAAATATTATATTATTATAGAGATAGATATAGTAAACAATATTATGGGGGGGAGAGGGTTCCCGTCACTGCCCTTTTTTATATCTCTCAATATTACATTTATCTGACCGTAATATCCACTTCAAAGAACACCAACATTCTTCTTTATAAAGACCCCTTTTTTATATATATAAATATATATCTATTATTTAAGTAATTTTTCTAACATATATATAAAACCGTCTAATCTATTCAAAGGATTTATACTAATTCATTATTTGAAGGGTATAAAAAAAAAATCAAGAGTAAAACATTCACTTTCTTATACAAATAAAAAATTCACAAATTTTCCTTAAAGTCAAAATTTTCATTGTGGTGAATGGATCCACAGTGCTGGAAAATATTAAAGATTTATTATTTACTTAGTAACATACATCAAGTAGGTACCTGATCGGTAGTTGGCAGTAAAGTTCACGTGATAGGCATTATTACTTTCATATTACACAACTTAAATAAAATTGTTAGTTAAATAAATAGTGGTGGTTGGTTCCGCAGAGCTGGGAAGTATTCAGAGACATTTTCCGTGGTAGCCTGCTTCATTTTGTGGTCATCGACCGGTTTCGGGCATTCGCCCATCTTCAGGATGCGTTTTTTTCAGACACTGTTTCAGACAACACAGACTTGCACAGAGCAAATTCAGTTTACACACTTGAGTACTGAACTTGATAGATTGATTATCTATCTATCTATCTATCTATCTATCTATCTATCTATCTATCTATCTATCTATCTATCTATCTATCTATCTATCTATCTATCTATCTATCTATCTATCTATCTATCTATCTATCTATATCTATCTATCTATCTATCTATCTATCTATCTATCTATCTATCTATCTATCTATCTATCTATCTATCTATCTATCTATATATCTATCATCTATCTATCTATCTATCTATCTATCTATCTATCTATCTATCTATCTATCTATCTATCTATCTATCTATCTATATAGCTATCTAGCTATCTAGCTATCTATCTATCTATCTATCTATCTATCATTATCTATCTACACACTTGAGTGTGTAAACTGAATTTGCTCTGTGCAAGTCTGTGTTATCACACTTTCTAAAAAAAGCGCATCCCTAAATTGGGCGAACGCCCGAAACCGGTCGACGATCACAAAATGAAGCAGGCTACCACGGAAAATGTCTCTGATTAAATAAAATAATCATGGAAAACATGTTGGTCAGCACAAAAATGACAAATAGATGTTGAATATGATTGCATTCTAGTCCACATTATAAACACCTAACACATTTGAAATCTAATGTCCTCAGATTCCTCAGAACCCCTAAAATGATTTTTACCGGAAAAATGTTTCAAATATTTCAAATTACAATTACAAGGTAAATTGTTGTTTTAGTAAAATCTAGTTTTAGGAAAATCTGTTAAGCCGTTTTCGAGAAAATCACGAATATTAACTTTTTGAAAATTTGCATTTCCGGTTAACAGATTTTCTTTAAATTTGGTATTTATTAACCAAATTGGTTTGTGTGTACTTATGGTTAGATTTGCCAAGAAGTGGCTGAGCCTCATTCCACCGCAACCTACCCTATTGGAGATCTATGTAGTTATAGTGCAAAAGATCACTCTGTTAGGCAAAACTAGTAGTAATAATTATCTGTGCCACTGAGATAAAAAGAAGTGAAGGTTAAATTATTTCATAATTGAAATCTTCTCCAACAGCCAAGCTACTCCGCAAACCATTATTTCCTACCAAGTCAATTCAAGATTGTTGCTTGAACATATTCACGAAAATTGGTAACCAAAATAGTTCTGAAAATGATAGGACTGCAAATGAATTCGAGGTGGCAGATCGCCTTGACTATAAAAAGCTGTAGTCTAAGGCCTAAACCCTTTTGTGACATTGCGAAATGCCTCATGAATGCATGCATAACAGATCCCGAAAATAGTGGGTGGAAACTCAAGGCCTGGGACAGGCGAAAAAGTTGTTAATAGTTATTCGCGGCTCTAATGACCAGCGATGTCGATGCGGCCCAAAAATAATACTTATTCGCCCAGACATACTGCAGAACTACTCCAATAAGGCCGTGCGGCCATACTGATTTCTGTGGGCCTTCTCACTGGCCTCCGCAGAATTAAGATGCCACATCATTGCCACAGAGGAATCATCATTGCAAGTATGAGGCGGTGTGAGGGGCTTGTGTAGCTGAACTTTCGTTTCTTTTGTAAAGGATAAATTGACGCCTTCGAGGTTTACCCAAGCATCTTTCTCCAAGATACTAAGTTTAACTGAACAGACAGGACTGAAGAAGTTATTCTAATTTGTGGGTGCCACAATAGTGGTCGCAATAGTAGCAAGCCAATCCCCACAGAATCTATCTATCTGTCAACATCCTCCATTTTTTTTTTCCTAAAACTGTATTGCTTATAGAAAGATTACTCTGTGCTCATATTTTATATCGGATATAAAAAGCATTTAAAATGTAAAAAAATATAACACTATTCGAGAAATATATAAAATTTTGAAATAAGGGTTTTTCTGAGAAAATTTGAACTGTTTTGAACCAACATACTTTCTGTTGAAGAAAACAGAATGTGCTCCTAAATTACTGTGCAGTATTGCTTTAGAGTGCTGTCATTTTTCATTGCTTTAGAGCAGATTTCTATGGTTGGATTAATAATTAGAAAAACAAAAAACATGCATGGGTAAAATCAAAATTGGAATTAAATTCTATCAAGCTGAGAAAGAAAATAAAAATCACCCGACTTGTTAAATACGTAGGAACTCACCTAATACATTTGTGCAGAATTTGTTTTTATCAATATGCTGACCTTTTTGTAATAGTACCAGCAATTATTCCACTGAATAAGAGAAGGTGGAATTGATCATATAGAATGCACAATAATTATTGTGTACAAGTACATTATTGATGTATTGCTTGCTAAAACAACACAATTGATGAAAGCATTAAAAATAAATGAAGATGAAGTTCGCAAAATATTGAACAGCAATTTCCTTTTTAGCTGTCATGAACAAAATTGAAATGTAATTGTTCTTAGTATTTTCAATTTATCAAACATTTTGAAAATTTGATATCTCTCTATCAATCTATCTATCTATCTATCTATCTATCTATCTATCTATCTATCTATCTATCTATCTATCTGCCTATCTATCTATCTATCAATCTATCTATCTATCTATCTATCTATCTATCTACACAATTGAGTGTGTAAACTGAATTTGCTCTGTGCAACTCTGTGTTGTCACACTGTCTAAAAAAACGCGTCCTGAAGATAGGCGAACGCCGAAACCGGTCGATGACCATAAAATGAAGCAGGCTACCATGGAAAATGTTTCTAATTAAATAAAATAATCATGGGAAAACTTGTTGGTTAGCACAAAAATGACAAATAGAAGTTGAATGTGATTGCATTGTAGTCCAAATTACAATGGCCTAACATATTTGAAATCTAAAGTCCTCTGATTCCTCAGAACACTTAAAATCAATTTTACCTGAAAAATGTTTCAAATATTTCAAATTAGCATTACAAGGTAAAGAAAATTGTTGTTAATCTCTTTGAGAAACACCCCCCTCAAAAAACTCATATAACAATTCTGTAAAGTCGCACTTCCGGTTTAATGATATTCTTCAACTTAGAATAGTAGCAAAGATGGTATATTTATAATATAAAGCTGATAGAATCATATATTGTACTGAAGTGGGTGCTTTAAGGGAATGCCTTCCCCACGTAGCCTCCAAAACAATCCATTTTCCATAGATAGAACAAGTTACCAACAAAAGTGTATTTATTTGTAGGAATTGATAAAACAATGAAGTTTAAAGAATATTGGAGTCGTTTTTGGAAAAATGGTGAACGTTTGTAAAAAATTATTCAGTAAATTCGCACTACCGGTTGATGCGTCGATGTTATCTAAAGTATTAGCTTCCTGCGACTTCTTTGTTTTGTTTTTGAGATATTTCTCACTCTCTACATTTTCGTTATCAGGGTCTCTCTCAAAGCATGTTCGAGTATTTCCAGTCGAATGATCGATATGGCTTAGTTATATATACCAAGGCACAATAAATATCTCTATCTTATTGGTATTATAAAATAATTTCAGTTAGATTATAATTTAAACAAAACATTCATATAGTTATTGGTTATTATTATATGGTTATTATTATGTACATTCCTCTAATATTGGGAATAATTAATATTAATTATTTTTTGTTGTACGTATAGGAATTAACGTCTTACACAAAAGCCAGGCGGACAAATATCATTAATAAAATAATGAAATTACGTAATACTGACTCATTTCACAAATACTGGAATTGCAATAGGTGACATTTTTTCTGTAACCTTTACTTAAGGTCGAGTACCGAACAAATAATTAAAATAAAAAATAAATAAAGATACTATATCTACAGAATCAAGTGGGTCCATTCTTAAATGTGAATAATATTTCATTTTTAACATATACTTAAAAAAAAAAAACTAACATAAATGTGACTAAAAATAATTCACTTAATAAAGGTACTCTCTGCAAATAATAATTAGAAAGAAAAATGAAAAACCAGTATGCCCGGTATGTCCGGATAGCTGCAGTGGTCTTCAATTGCCAATTAAATCATTTTCCAGAAAATAGACTACTTCGATCTACTTCCCACCTACTGTTAAACCTTTAGATTCTCTCTTCCTAGGAGCTTCTACAGCTCACGGTCCGGTGATGGACATTCTTCCCGTATACCCCTTTTCCTCCTGGTACTTCAGGGGATCTTTCTACACCGTACCTACCCGTTCGGGTTTACCGGTCCCCCGTTGCAAGCAACGGGATCGTTTTATAAGAAGGGGATGTCATCACTATGGAAGGACTTATAGTGCAATGCCCGTCCATAGCAGAAGTGCCCAAGCACTTCCACGCTTGACCCATTTAAGGGCAGGTTCAGATACGCTCAACTAGCGCGCAGAGTGATCCCACAACGTAGTGACACTCCACTACCAGAAGCTAGAGAAAGCACTCTCTAGCAGGCTCTGGTGAACGCGCACACCCAACAAATGCGCTTCCAGCAACGGGCTGGCTCTGGGGTTAATTTTATTTTTTGAGTCTCCTCCCGCTCAACTCATTACCTCGATCATTGGAGTTATTGGTTAAACCACGGATACACGAATCCTACCTCAATTGCCAACAATTGGCTAGGAAAGTAGCTTGCGCCCAAAGTTCAGTATTTCAACTCTAACGAGCTTGCGTTGTTGATCGCACGCCCGATGAATCTAATGCCCATCTACTGATTCCTGTCCATTGCTTCAAGCACAGGGGTTTCAGTAACGTAGGTAACTTGCAGGCAACCCTGCAAGGGGAAAGGATCAGGATGGGTTGGGGGAGGGAATCCCCAACCTGGAGAGCCAGAGACTGATTGCACCCCGCAGGGTGGGCGATGGCTTTGCCACAAGCATACGCCAAAATATTTCTAGTTGTTGAAGTAAGAGTGACACAACTAGATTTTACTTTCCACACAAGGACTCATACATATCTTATTAGAAGATACGACTTGTCCAGTGTAGGGTCTCCCTTTTAGTCGCCTCCTACGACAGGCAGGGCATACCGTAGGCCTATTCTACCCCGGGACCTACACGGGGATCGGTGATGGACACTGTGGTCTATAGCAAGAGAACACTAGCCGGAGGCCCGCAGTGCACTGAGAAGGCTCCGGGCTTCGGAAAAAATCATGTTCTTTGCATGCTATTTTCAATTACAGCTGCTAACAATCTGAAAATCTGGATCTTGAAGAATACACATGATTGAATTACGCCAGTTAATTTACAAATTAACAAAAACAGATAAAACAATGTGCAAATGATAAAAAACAAAAATATATCAAAGTATACAAGGAGATTGATATGTAGCACAGTTTTTGAGAGGATAATTTGGTGCGGAAATATGGATTCAATAAAAAGGAAAAAATAGGCTATTGTCCGTAATAAAGAACAGAAATGAAGGATAGGCAGGGCGGCCCAAAAAAAAAGAAGAAAATATGAAATAGGTCATCTAAAGGAATAGGTAAATCTAAAGATCTACAGGAATATTATTCAAAGTTATAGCCCTCGTCTGCGATGACTTGAGGTTGTGGAGATGGACGTCAGAAGCAAGGGAGTGAGAAGTTGGGGGCTCCGTGCTTTGGACAGGAATGTGTGGAACGCAGTGCTGAAGGAGGCCAAGGTTCTTACAGGACCGTAGCGCCCTGTAATAACTAAGTAAGTATAGAGCTAAAGTAGCTGAAACGGCTAAGGCACATGCTGAGAATTGATGAACATCGTTACTCCATAAAGATCAGGCTTAGGAAATAGACGGATGAATCAATTGTTGATGGAATAAAGAAATTTTAGTGAACATGAGTACTGAAATATTTAGCGAGTGGAAATACTTAAATTAAATGTCACCTCTTACAAAATAATAATAATAATAAAAATGTCCGGAGGCCGGCAGTGCACTGAGAAGTTTCCGGGCGCTAATGACCATAGATGTTGAAGCGCCTTAAATTAAAAAAAAAAAAAAAAAAAAAAAAAAATACTAACTGTGCAGAGGTTGTGGCTGTTGCCACCCATTTGCTCAGCGTTTCCGCAATGGCGTGATGCCAAAAGATGATAATAATAATAATAATAATAATAATAATAATAGTAATCATAACAATAATTATAATATAATAATAGTTTTCAACTAGCAATAATCGCACCACAGGAGACCTTCATACAATATACACTCATACTGACACCCTTCAATGTACACACTACACATAGGACCTGTAGAGGTAGTGTTGTGTGCAACTACTTGGGTACAGCGCACCCAGGTAAACTTGAGCTCCTCACCACCCACACTCACTCACACCTGAACACTCGACACTTTACAGACGACCACACACACTGCATGAACAAGGACACGCACTCGTTGAGAGCTCGGAGTTAAATATCTCTCCCGGGTGCTTGCCGGCCCGAGGCTTTGGGGCTAGGGTGGAAAAGGGGATCGTGGGCATTGAGGGAGACGACGACTTGCGGGCGTCCGATCCCAACACATGTCTTTGGCCTCGGCTTCACCTGAAAGCCCTACCTGGGGGACAGCCCGACCTCAGGAAGGCTAAGGAATTCCGCCTCAGGCGGGTTCATAGGGTTAGGAAGAGGGCCGCGGGGGCACGGGTCGGTTCTTCGGTATCGGAACGCTCTCTTCCGTGGCACCGGACTATGTCGAGGTGCGATGGTCCACCCGGATAATAACCGGGTCCATCTGAGCGTCCGTGGAGGCGAGACCACGAATCTCGATGAAACATTATGATTAAATATGGATAATCATAATTTTTCTGATCCCAGCCCACCAATTCCTATTTCCCAATTTCCTCTCTCCAGTCCTCTTCCTACACTAAATAATCCTCTTCTTCCCACTCCAACCCAAAATGTTCCTGTCACCACCCCTTCTACTTCCACCACCCTCCAGTCTCCTATTCCCTCTAACCAATAGGATCTAACTGGCATCAGACCTGGCATGGACACGGACAACGACAACGGAAAACTTTCTTCTGGGATGCAGTTTACGCTACAACACTACAACCCTTCTTCTCCACCGAGGAAGATAGCCAACGGAGGCCACAGGAAGACAAGTGAGGTAGGTATAAAATTTATTGATTTAGATGAAGATAATTGGGGACGATTTTTTGTAGTTAGGAAAAAAGAAGGAACATTCTCAAATGAATGTTCGTTTAAACTGCATAAGTTTATTATAGGGAAAACGAGAACTGTCAAAAACTCAATGATGGCTCTATCTGCCTAGAAGCTGAGAATCGAATACAAGCTAAAGCCATCTTGAGTTTGCAAAAATATATGGATGCTGAATTGGAGACATGTCCCCACAAGAGGTTAAACAGCTCACAAGGTATGATCGCTTGTCGGGACTTTTTAAACAGCTCGATTGAGGACATAAAAGAGGGCCTGGCAGACCAAGGGGTAATAGAGGTGAGGGGATAAAGAGAAGACAGGACGGATCTCTAGCGGATACCGCTTCTCTTGTCCTCACCTTCGATCGTCCGAAGCCGCCACAGACGATAGATGCAGCCTTCCACAAGCTTAAGGTGCGTTCCTACATCCCTTCACCAATGAGGTGCTATAATTGTCAAAAGTTCGGACACACATCCACAAGGTGTAAAGCTACTGATGCGGTTTGCATATGCGGGAAACTTAAGCATGAAGGAGAGTGTACACCGCCAATAATATGTGTAAACTGTGGCGGGGACCATACTGCCAGATTCTCGGAGTGCCTGACTCTAGTAAAGGAAAAAGAAATACAGAAAATCAAGACACTACAACAATCGCCCTACCATGAGGCTAAGGCAATTGTTGAAAGTAAATCCTACATTTCCAAAGAAGTTACCTTTGCTGAAATATTGAGGGTACCCTCTTCGGTGGCACAATTTCTAGCCCCTGCCCAGGTTCAAGGGCAAACAATTAAAGGTTCTTCCCCCGCTTTAAGGGAAACCATCGTTAAGGTGGGAGAAATCCCGCCACCCAACTTCTCCCCTGCCATAGGGGGAACTACTATAAAGGCGGGAGAAATCCCGACACCAAAACAAGATCCCCCTTTGGGGGTTCTGGTTGCGACACAACCAGTGGGTGTGGCCCACTGGCCACTGAACAAATGGCCCCCTCCGAAGGGGAGTGGAAGGTGGTGAGCCCACCAAAACGTTCTCCTAGGAGGAAAGAAACAAAAGTTTTATTGCCATTATCCTTCCCAATAAGGAGAAGGGTAAAAATTATGAATGATTTTCAGGGACAAACGTCCTCCAGCGACAGTGTCCGCTCTCCAAAGCAGCAATGGCTGCAAATGGGAACGGACATTGAAGCCTCAGAATCGGAGGGAGGGAAAACATCAGATCAACCTCTTAGGCGAAGAAGAAACAATGTGCATTATTATAATGAACACATTTATAAAATTATATATGAAATAATGAGGTATTGCGAACATTTTGGTATCTGAGATATTTTCCATGATAGCCAGCTTCCTTTTTTGGTCATCGACCGGTTTCGGACGTTATCCCATCATCAGGAATTCTTTATTAAAAAAAACATGTAGCAGACTATCACGGAAAACATCTCTGATGCTTTTCAGCTGCTGCGTACCCAACCACAACAATTTTTTAGATGGTACATTTAAAAAAGATACCTGAAACAAACTTTTTACAATTAATTTTATTGTTTGGAATATCTTGAATTATACCATTAAATCGTTAAGTTGTCTACGAACTTTAAAAGAATTGAAATTTAAAGATATCAATATATTAACTGACAAACTTTCTTCAAAGTGGAATTTTTACCTTACTTGAATTGAGTTGAAAGCACCCTTATATTTTACATAGATAGTACATTATTCAATACAAAATTTAAAAGAATCTTAAAGCCATTAATATTAAAAATACACCAAGAGCAATTAAATTCAATTTATTTTGGAAAAATTGTTCATATAAAAGTAAATGGTCTTTTTATATGCAGTTATTTAGAAATTTTAGAAAAGACATTAGCGCCATTTCGAGAAAAACGAGAGAAAATGCATTCATTAAAGTCATATTTTTGATTGAAGTAGATAGATAATATTTTATTGTTTAAGATAAACTTGTACAATGAGTCTGGTATATACATTTTTACATATTAAGAAAAAAAAAAAAAAAAAGAAGTAAATTATGAAAAACAGAACAGAAACAAAATAAACAATTCTTCTGAAAAATATACATACTGTAACATTAAAATAATAATAATATTAATAAATAAGAAATGAACCAATCTTTTTAATATAAAACCAAGAGTACAGACTTAACAGTAATAATGAGACAGTATCCAGAGATAAAACACCTTTACATTTTTTTATTTGGTTCTTAAGTGGTTTTTCTAATGGTGTTTAAGATAAACAAAAACAAAGAATTTATTTTTTGAATGCTGTCTAAATTCAGCAAGCGATCTAATTGGGCGTCACTCTCAGATTCTGTTAAATAGTGTTTTAAAAACTTTTCACGGTTACTATAGTTAGCCTGACATTCTACCAACAGATGATTCAACGGATTTAAAATTATTTGTTGACAAATTGGGCAGTCTTGATCGGATGTTATGTTGAGGAGAGAACCTTTGAAGAACAATTTTATCATATTGTCACCACTGAGCCTCAATTGACTAAAACTATTCTTAATTTTTCGAAGTTAATGTTGTATTTCAAATAGGTTTGTGGTTGGTAATAGTTGAAGTCAGTTACACGTCTGTATGTGGAACTAAATTTTGAATTAAGAGCCCGATCTATATCTTTACTAAGTGAGGTGTTTAGTAGTTTATCAACTACATCATTTGAAATAAAATCACTGTCCATTGTATGAAAGATATGTACGTCACCTAATGATTCCCCCCAGGATCTAACCATTGACACCCAGTTGTATTCATTGCTATAATGATCATTGGTATCCAGGGAGCATAAAGATCTGAAACATTGTTTCGGAAGCCTATTTTCAGGAAGAGAGAGTAATTTTATCCAATAATTAATGGTTCTTTTAAAAACAAACGAACTTAACGGAGCTCTACCAGTTTCAAGCCTTATCATGTAGTGAGGGGTATACTGTGGCCAGTAAAATAAACTTTTTAGAAATTTAGTTTGTGCTGTTTCCAACACATCCAAATACCTTAAAGCCCACACCTCAGAACAGTATAAAGTTGTTGATGCTACCATAGAGTCAAATAGAGCCATTTTTGTTTCCCAAGCGTCGCTTTTGCTCTTTATTAAAATGTCCCTAACTTTAGCGCCGGCTATTACCGACTTTTGTAGAAAGAAATCTGAAGCGGCTTTAAATTTTCCACTCGCAGAAAAGGGGACTCCCAGATAAATATAGCTTTTACAATAATCTAACTTTAAACCCCTATAAAACAGCGGCTTCAATCGTTTTAATCTGGGTGACTTATGGAACACTAAAACTTTTGTTTTTTGGGAATTTATTGATAAACAATTATTAGAACAATACTGATCCAAGAGTTTTAAATTTTTCTGTGCATCGTACCAGGAGTATCCAAATATTACCAGGTCGTCTGCGAACAAGAGCATATTAATCTGAGTTGAAGCAGTGAGTTTAATTCCGTTCGCTTCATTTTCTTTAAAATAAGACACTATATCGGCCAAAAATAAAATAAAGAGGACCGGACTAAGACTCTCCCCTTGTAATAAACCAGTAGATATTCCTATTTCTTCTGATAATTCATTTTCCAACTTAATCTGCATTACGGCACTGTCGTAAAGGGTCTTCATAATTCTAATAATTTTTCCACTTACACCCATTTTGAAAAGTTTATCCCACAGTAAATCATGTTGAACCCGATCGAACGCTTTCTTAAAATCCACAAAAGTCGCATAAATATATGCTCCTTTTTTCTTCAGATTTATGGTAACAAGCGACATCAGAGTAAATACATGGTCAAGACAACCCCTTCCCTCACGAAAGCCAGCTTGTTCTTCTGGTAGAAAGCCCCAAAATTCAGCCCAACTTAGAAGCCTACGAGCTAGAATGCTAGTAAAAAGCTTTGTTATATTATTCAAAATAGCTATTCCCCGGTAATTATCAAAATCCTTTTTGTCCCCTTTCTTGTAGATCAAGCTTAATTTAGATTTAGACCAAGATTTAGGAACGGTTTCTTGAACTAGAATAGTGTTGTATAAATTTAACAAATAATGTTCCCATTCAGCGGGGAGGCTCTTGTAAATTTCATAAGAAATATTGTCAAATCCTGGAGTTTTGTTTTTCCCTGCAATTCTAATTGCGAATTGTAATTCGTCTAAAGTTATAGGATCATCCAAAAAAGGATCGGCTACTGAAAAAAATAATGTATCCGATAACAATTTCTCACCGAAAAGTTTTTTGTAATAAACAGACCAATTATCTAAACCTATCTCATTAATTGTCGGTTTGTAACCCTTGACTGATTTTATAGCTTTCCAAAACTGGGAGCTGTTTTTAACATTTCGAATATTTTCTAAAAATAGGATATGATTTTCTTTTTTCTTCTGATTGATTAAATTTCTATATGAAGATCTTTGAACAATATAATTTTCTAGGAGTTTAGGATGTTTATGTTTCAAGAAAAGTCTATATTTGCGCCGAAGAATAGTTTTTTGCTTTCTACACTCATGATCATACCAATCATTCTTGGCCAAATATTGTAGACGACTGTTCTGCTTCCTATAAGATAACATTGCTGAATCAGCGAGCGCCTGTTCCAAAGCCTCAATAAAATTAATATACAGATTACTAATGTCACTATCATTGAAATAAATTCTTTGTGATTGTTTTAAACTATTTTGAAAAGAAAATACCTTATCATAATCCCATCTAACAGTTTTCACTAGTGAATGTTTTTCTTTAACACGAGATTTATTTATCTTATTAAATTGAATTAAATGCGGTATTTCTATAATACAGGTACATAATAGGTGGTCATGAGATTCTGAAATTAAATCAACAGACAAATCACAAAACAAATTAAACATATTTTCATTAATCCAAACCAAATCAATGGTACTTTTACCTCTGGCAGTTATATTTGTAAATTTCCCCGGACTATCTGACAACGAACGGCCGTTACATAAAAAGAATCCTAGGGCCTCCATTGTTTCAGATAATAATTTACCTCTTCTGTTAATTACAATATCTGAAGATGTTCTCGCGCCAATAAGTTGAAAATTATCAAAAATATCATCATCAAAACTATTCAAATTGCCAATTCGGCAGTTAAAATCCCCTAACAAGACCATATTACTATTAGGATATTTAGATTTAATTTTAATAATTGTGTTATTCAATAATTCAAGCTGTAATTCTATATCACATAAAGGAGGCAAGTATATATTTCCAATTATAATAAATGTATGTTCTATTAATATTCCTATAAACAACCAATAATCCTTCCTATCTATAACTTCAGTATGATGTTCAAACTGTTTTTTGACTAGTGTTAACAAGCCTCCACTCGCTCGCCCTCGCACATTAGTTTTAACAGCTAAACTAACAAATGGAATATAATCAGAAAAAAGAACGGAAGTTGAAACTGGTTATTTATAGCCAAGTTTCAGCTAAACAGATTACCAGATTATTATTAAATAGATTTATTTCATCATTCATTAATTTAAATAGACTTCTAAAACCACTAATATTACAAAATGCTATACTAAATTTAAATTTAATATTCTCAGTACCTTTAGCTTTCTTAAAATTTTCAGTAGATAGAAGAGTTGGTTCTGAAATATCCAAAGAATCAGTTCTGAAACTCTGAACTCTGGAATACTGGTTGTCATGGTCATTACTAGGTGAAAATAGATCGAATTCGGAAGTGCTACCTTCAGGACGCCTTTCAGCCGGGAAACGACTTGACAGATGAGGGTGATGAGGGACGAAATCGAAAATGACCAAGCCTCTCTTTCACACTGTCTAATTTTAGTCTTTTCTTCATTTGCTCCGCCGTAGTAGCAGTGTCCAGGCTCCCGCCATTAATCAGTTCTTCAACCTCTTTGAGAGTGTAAAAGTCACCTCTAAATTTAAAAGTTCTATTCCTATACATTACAGAGCTATCAAGACTTTTTAGTTTGCTTAAACAGGCAAAAATCCTCTTTCCTTCCTCACGCTCTTCCAGTGTCCGGTCGTGATTCAGTCGGTAGTGTTTCTGCTGCAAGTATTCTCTCTTGCTAAATATTTTCCTCTTCAGTAAATTACTGCTCAAGGAAACCAGTACAGGTCGAGGATCAGCTCCTTTCCCAATTCTAAAACAATTATTGATCTCTTGATCAGTAACAGTTATTTCGGCTTCTGCACAGATCTCTTTAACTTTTTCTACAATGTCTTCGTTTTCAGTTTTAGGCACATTGTAAATTACGAAATTATTTTTGCGTACCTGACTATTTAGATACTTCACTTGTTCCGACAAGCGTGTATTTTTTTCTTCCAAGTTTTTACATTTTATTTTTAGTTCAGAAAATTGACCCATCATGTCCTCCATTACTGTTAATGCTTTCTCTAGAGTGGTTTTTATTTCTTTAGTTTCATTAAGATTTTTTTTATTTCATTCATTATATCTTCATTCGAAAATGCCATTTTTATATTTTAATAAGTTGAAGTAGAGCAAGTAAAAATAAACTTGTCTCAAGGTAGGTCTCAGAGTCCACAAACAAACACTAAAAATATCAATAAACAAAACAACACATAGATAAGAAACTTATCCAATATTGTTGTAATTCAACCAAAATCTTCTCTTTTGTTTTTCTCCAAAACCATAAAACAGAAAATCTTTAAATTTTTCACTTATTAAGATTTAGCACTAATTATAATGTACACCAAGTTCCACCAATATCGGCCACTGTTTTCCCACTCAAAAACACAAAAATTTAAGAGACGATGTTAACTGTACACGTACAAGTACCAGACTCTTTTTGATTGAAGTATATGCTCAGAAAACCTCATACCAGATCCACTGGTAAATCTAAATGGAATTGGGATTTAGTTGAGCTGTTCTCAAACATCACACACACAAACACCACACTAACGCACATCATCTAGAAGCATATAACTACGGGACAATTTGCCTTAAACATTATTTTTCTTATCCTTAACACCTTAGAATTAGCGTACTGGGCTCCCAAGCGGAGGACCCGGGTTGGTCGCGTGGCCAACGGCAGTGCTGCCTTAGATTTTTTTCTTCCTAAAAGCTTCTACAGCTCACTGTCCGTGATTGGCAGTGTTGTCTTACAGGCCGGCAGTGCACTAAGAACGCTCTCCGGGCGCCAATGACCATATATGTTGACGCGCCTTAAATTAAAAAAAAAAACCTTAGAAACTTAAATTCAATCAAAACAGGATTCCTAATGTTTCCTCTTTCATCTAATGAAGAAAGTAATAAGTTAATTTTACTAAATGGTATATAAATAAATCATATACTTACTAAATATTATATTATCAAACAATTAATAATAATAATAATAGTAATAATAAATATTACTATATTAGAAGTAGAATTTAATCTATTACTTAATTATATTATCTATTTTGTAACATATTGAAACATCGTTTAAATTATATAGAACAAATATAATTTTAATTAACATTTCTACATTAACTAAATTATTACTAGACATACGTAATGAGCACACGCCCCTAGGGTATTTGTGTATTTAAATTATTCAAATTATCCAAAGTTTCAGTTGGGATTATAGTATAGATTTTATGTATAAAACACTCTTCTCTCATAACTAGTTTTATAAGTAATGGTAATTTTTAAAAAATATATATATCTCGAAATCAGGGGAAAAAACAATAATATATATCAACTTGTGTTAATCAAAGTGATGTGAAATTTTATACCAGACCTTGTTGCTTTTATAATGTTCAGGCCATAATTTACATGTCAACTTTAGGTATGTAAAGGCAGGTTAATGACATCAGAATGCCAAAAAATGTTTATTCCATTATTTTGAAATATATGGTGCATCGACTGCCGACATTATCAGTCTACCCCGATTATTTTACATCACGATCTGTGGTCATTCGAGCAGGAATGGCACATACTAATATTGGTTTCTACATATAACACATACACATTAGTTTCTACACATTATTCATACTACTTGCCCAGCAAGGTAGGGTCATTCTCCAGATTATCGAGGCTATTCCGCACATCTCCACTTATATTAACGAACTAGTCACAAAGTAGAGTGTGGAGGAGGCTATTTTTTTAATTTAAGGCGCGTCAACATCCATGGTCATTGGTTGCTAGGAGCCTTCTCAGTGTATTGTCGGCCTCCGAATAGTGTTCTCTCGTTGTAGACAACATTGACCATCACCGGATAGTGAGCTGTAGAGCTCCTAGGAAGAAAAAAATCTAAGGGTAGCAAAAGGATTCTCTTGATTAGTTTATATAAAAGGAGGCTATTGATAATATAAACTAATTGGGTGATGCAATATTTAAAAAAATAAAATAATGTTCAGGCACTCCCAGGATCGGAGTAATTGTAAAATGAACTGCCTAATAAGGTAGAAATACTTTTATAAAACTTCGGAATAAAAGCCCAACCTAATCATTCATACTAACTTTTTCTCCAATAAATACATGCACTTCATGAATACATTCAATTTAATAAATACATTCTTGCCAGTAAAATTCATGGACTCTATAAATATAATCAAGCTAATAAATACATTCATACTCAATATTCTCACATAGAAAAAGTACTAAATATTATTTTCCCCTCTAAATTAGTTTAATTGGGTGAAGTTCTCGTTATCCCTTCCCAGTTTTTTAAACTAATTACTATTCTAAATATAGCTGTATAGATTCATTTCCTCAAAAAAGGTAAATAGCCTCTTTATATAAGTGGAACCTTACGCTGTCCTCAGGCTTACAATTTAATGACATTGAAGTTCTATCTGGCATTTCAGTCTAATCGTTATGAACTACACTAAACTTTTCTTTTTTATTTACAACCTTTACATATATATAAATCGTGAAATTTGTCATAGACTCTGATAAACTGAATCCCTTAGGACTCAGCGCCACAATCAGTAAGGCATGTTGAGAGGAGCCAACTAATGCTGGAGCTCTCAGGATATTAAAAGGGAGCTAGTTGTTTAGGAGGTCGCGTGGCCAACGTCGTTTCAAGCGACGTGGAGGTTTGTCAGGATGGGTTGATGATGATGGGGCTTGTGCAGTGGGATTGGGATGAGTGTGTAGGTTATTGTGGAAATTAAGGAAGCTCGTATGGATTAAATCGTTAACGAAAGGGATTCTGAGGTCTTGTGGAGAGTTAAATTTGAGACATAATAGGGAGCGTTGACAATATGGCGAAGGACTTTAGATTGAAAGGATTGGATTCTCTGGATGTTAGGTTGTTTCGCGGAACCCCACAGTTCCGCTCCGTAAGTCCATATAGGTCTCAGCAATGTTTTGTATAGAGTCAGTTTGTTTTGTACGTTCATTGTTGATCTCCGTCCAAGCAGTCTTCGTAGTTGTCCATAACGTCTATTTAATTCTTGGCTTTCAGTCTCGTATGAGGGTTTCAAGTAAGAACGACTGTCTAAATGTAGTCCTAAGTAGCGTACTTTGGTGGAAGTCAGTATTTCATTATTGTTGATATGTACGGGAGGGCAAGTTTGTCCATGTGAAGTGAATGCAATCTGTTGCATTTGTTTTCATTTAGTCTTATTTTCCATTTCTTGCACCAAGAGGAGATGAGGTCAAGGTGTTCTTGGATATATGAGGGAATGTGAGCAGGATTTGGATTTGCAGATTTATTTATTATTATTCGGGTGCCTAATGGCATGGGACCTAATCCTATGTGGCTTTTATCGCCCTGATACCCCCCATGTTCCCTTAATTAATCTCCCCTTGTAGCTTACTGGATAATCTACAATATCCCAAGATATCTCTAAACTCCAACTGGCCCAGGCAATCCTGCGAGAGTGGTGCCCTCCCACATACGCGAAACCTAGTTCCAGCGAAACAGGGACACTGACATAAGTAGTGGTATACCGTTTCCCTAACTCCGTCGTCGCTGTTCTGACAAATGGCACTAGAGTCCTCCCTATGTTAAACAAGTGACTGGACACCCAAGTGTTCTAGTCCTATATTCCTTTTTTTTTTCACTAAAAGGTTTCAAGGATTTTCTTAAACTTGGAATGCTCGCTGCATCGATTTTATTTGAAATATTTTTCTGAATGAATTGATATTAAAGGGATATTGATGGTCTGTCAGCTTGTTTTACATAGAGCGCTTCATATTATGGCCGTTCAGGTATAACAAATATTATTTACAATACCTATTTTATGGCCAGCTCTCTAATTGTAAAAATGCATCCTTTAAAAAGAAAATTTCGTTTTACATCAGAATTTTGTTTTTGTTTTTTTAAGTTTAGACTCTCCGATTAATTGGACATTAACAGAAAGATGAGAGGATTTTACACCAGATTTTTTACTTTTTTCACTTAGTACTGGGTGAACGTTAATAAAGGAGAGAATGGCTACTGAAAGGATAAATGGCATTCATTCGCAGGGACTGTATGAAAGGACACTTGCGAGAGAAAGATCCTTAGAGCGTTTTGATTGTTCCAACCCACCATGATAGGTATTTTAAAGACAATAATAATTACAAAATTAGTAAATAAATAATAAATAAATAAAGCCTTTATTTCAAAAAAATTAGCATACAATACATTAAAATAATACCTTTTCCTCTTTTTACATAATAAAATATTCTTTAATAATAGCTAATTAAATTATTTTTTTCCCCGAATTAGGCCCTCATCTGGGCAAAGGCCACTCCCAACTCTTTCCACTTAGGTTTGTCTCTCACTCTAGAAGCCCAGTTAGATCCAACGAATTTTTGAATTTCATCTCCCCTTCTTAAATAATGCCGGCCTCTATTCCTTTTTTTATCCAATGGACACCATTCAGTTACGCCAAACGTTTCTAGCTCGAGCCACGTGTCCCGCCCACCACCACTTGAATTTTTTTGCGACTTGCACCACTTGAAACAAGTTAACCTTTTTTGTGAAGTTCAATGTGTCTAATTTTATCTTTTTTTTCACTATTCAGAATACTTCTTTCCATGGCTCTCGTCGTGGTTCGTAACTGCTGCTCATTTCTTCTAGTCATTGACCAAGTCTGCGCCCCATACAGGAGGCAGTGAATTATACAGGCATAATTATTTCCTAACAAACACAAAATGTTTCTTAGCCATGAAAATTAACATAAATGAATAAAATACGAAAACAATTACATATTATCTAATTAACATTACAGTTTATCTATTGAATTATTATAAATACTTCGATAATAATAAATTAATTTATTACTAAAATAAATCCAAGTATATTTTAAACTAAAATAATAAATAGAAAGATGATTAATAATTTGTTGTTGTTTTTTTTGTTTACTGAAGATAACACCCCAAGTGGATGATTGGTGGACAGCGCTGTACAAGATAAACAACCTCTCTTATCCAAAATATATATATATGTATATATATATATACATTGCGTTTATATGTACATATAAATATACATGTACATATAAGAAGATATAAAGTGATAAATCAAACAGAGAGACCTTATTAAATCTAGTTTCCAAGATGATCAAGTTGGGTGAGTAAAATTTGGTGTTTACATAAATTTCTAATTAATAATTAGATGGAGGATTAAATCTCTTTAATTATTAATGAACAATGGCCTAACTCTTTGTGTAGGGGATTTTTAAATATTGATACAAATAAATAATTGGATTAAAAATTTGTTCTACATCGGTCTTTTTATATATTAAAGCCGCTGCTAAATTTCATTTTTATATTATTTTGTTATGATCAAATAATATTTCCACAAATCTAGTAGTTAATTTCCTGGAGATTTAGAATGATTGCTGAAATCCATCAATTTCAAAATCAATTTTTTCCTTTCTCTTACTGTAGGTATCAATTTTTCGGAATTGGGTATCCACCGGAAATATACTTCTAAGGTTCCTTGAACATGAAAAAGTTGTTATTAAAAATTTATCTGTGTCCATGGTTTTGAAAAGATAATCATTCAAAAAACCATTTACTGAAGGATTTTTCTTTAAATTTCCTAAAAAACGGCTGAATCGATTTTCTTTAGCCTCGATAAATACATATAAAGGTCCAGTACTCCAGTAGCTAATTAATGACACAACTTCTTTTCCAATTGGTTTATTTAATTTGCATACACATTGTACGTAGTTATATTGTAGAAAATTTCGACTTTTAAAAGATATCTTCAGCTATCAAGAATGCTAATAATATACTTGCTCCCAATCAAAGAAAAGGTAAATCATTTTACTGGTGATTGTTTATATATTGGCAGTGTGTGAAAACTAGATTTGCCGTTTAGAAACGACTAAATTTAAAAAAATTATACGTCAACAACAATTTAGGGTTTATAAACTGCTATAAAAGTATTTTTTCATGACTCACAAGCACGACAAAACTAAGTGCTTAAACCAAAAGTAAAATAATAACTTATAAATAGGCTTACACTATATAAATTTTATATCTAAACTATTGTAATCTTAAGTTGCCCAGCAAATATAAACAATCAAAGTCAAGGTGTAAAATAATAAACCATTTTGTGTGCAATATATAGTTCTTAAAATTGAGAAGAACTTCCAAACTATGACTGGGAGGAAGGCCATAAATTACTATTAATGCTATTTTCAAATTAGATGTTTGCAGTTATACGTAGGTCTCGAACCAAATCAGTTTAAAATTACAACTGTTTGGCTGTATTTAAAAGGTTGCTGATGTTCAAAACTGTATTAATTATAAAGATTGAAAGTTTTTGGTAAAAGAATTATTAAGGTTCAATAGGTAAAAGTGTTAAAAACAATATCTAGTAATCCATGGATATAAAAATAATTTATTTTTAAATGTATTACTGATTTGTATTTAAAAACAATCTAATAATCTACGAATACAAAAATTTATTATTATACGTTATTTATTATAGCTTACAGATTGTATTAATTATGAAAAATGAAACTTATTCAGTTCTCAATATTTAATTTGTGAAATACTGCTAAATTTGTATTATGAAAATAAATAAAATTTTGAATAATTTTTATTTTATTTTGAGAGCTGAGTTTCGAAACTCCCTTGATTTATGAGGCCCCAGGCGCGCGTCATGTGCGCCTATGCAAAAATCGGTCACAGTGCATAATCCAGTTTCATGCCAAATCCCATTCAAATTTACATAATAAAAAAATGAATTTCTTTATTTTCAGGATTCTTACTTATCACTGTCTGTGCCATCTCATTGGCCTTTGAATGTCAACCCAATGTGCCAGATTATAACTGGCCACATAGTAGGAACTGCCGTTTTTATTACCATTGCCATAATGGCAGAGCTACTGTCCGATCCTGCTTAATATTATTTAAAAAGTTTAATCCAATGAAACTGCGTTGCGACTGGGCATGGAAAGTGGATTGTTCAGCTCCAGCTCTTGTTTCAGAACCTATGACCAAATCTATCATATAAATAAATAGTAAATACATCAAATCCGAATACGAAACTATGTTACACAACCAGATGAATACAATTAAAAGCCAGATCCTATGCCGTCAAACCATTTAAATCAGTAGGCACGAATTCAGAACTTGAAACTGTAAAGCCACCATCAAGACTGGATCAAGAAATTTCACTAATAGTCTCCAAAAATGTACCTAAATCTGCTGTAAATTAAAAAAAAGTAAAAATAATTAAATGTATCTACCAAAATGTATTAATAGTGTAATATTTTGTATTCTAATTTTTCATTGTTGTAGCTATTGTAATCTTCGATTTGTACCACCTACCTTCAGTAAAATAAAGTATAATGATAAAAATAATAAATTTTCTATTATTTTTATATCACATTATTTTGGAAATATTTTAATTAATACTAAGTAATTAGTAGATAACCTATACTGAAATTAGGTTAGAAATTATTGGTTTCACGTAGTAAAAAACCAATTCGTAACATACATTTTAAGAAGGAGAATGGAAAGGAGAATCGGGCTAATATTATTATATATAAAAAAGTAAAAAAATGAGATAATTCAGCAGAGTTTAAAATAATGCAATTAGTGATGGTATGAAAAACACCCACGAATTTGTCTTACAATATAATTAATACATTTTTAAACATGTAATTTTACTAATTGTTATTTCATACTTAAGATTAAATGGATAGTTGGGGTAACACCCTGTATAAATATGTGGACTTTAGTGTATCAACTTTAAAGACACCCGTTGAAGATGTTATCGTGAAACTGCTAGTAGCTGAAATTATTTTACAGAAATGTTACACTTTCAGTGGAAGAAATTTCACCATATTCTGTGTGTCACAATCCTGGTGATTCCCACATGGATTAGCATTAGTTTTGTTTGCATAATACATACAGTCACACACATACTTTTCCGAAATTGGCAAAATATTTCAAATAAAATGATAAGTAATTAAGTGCAGTTAGCATTCAAATTTTACAGAAAACGTGGAGCCTTTACAAAAAAAAGAAATTCTGAAAAACTTAGTAACCAATACTGTAAAGTTACATTTCCGGTAAACCCAATTTATTTCAAATTTAGAATTCTGACAAAGCATTAAATGTACATTAATATTAAATTCGTTGTAAAAGAGTAAATTTTATTGAAATAATAAATTAGAGAAATATTATTCGTATTGTATCCAAAATGTTTTCTGTCAAAAAATTAACTTTCTTGGAAAAAATGTTTCATATAAAATGATTGGGATTCATAGGTGATATACGATGATTACATGGGTGCACGAATACATGAATACATATGTGACACATACATGAATACATGAATGATTACGTGAATACGAAGTAAAAAAAAAAAACTCGTTGCAGTTCTATAAAATCAAAAAAAAATTGGTGAAGGGAGGGAACCATTCTGTAAAATGAATTTTGGCTGAGACGTTTCGCCAGGTGCAGTCCTGAAACGAATATCAAACTTGAGTTTCCTAATATTTTGTGTTCCTTGAGATATTTGGTTCTACTCTTGAGTTTATGATCACATTCATCCCAAATTCGTTACGAATGTGCTATTCGTATTCAAGGATATCAAAACTATTTCTGATATCAACCTTAATTATTACGATTTGTCACGATCAGGATACTTTCCCAAACAGAAGTAAGAGACAGTTATGATTTTTTTTTTTTATTTTTGTTAATAGATCCTTAAAATGCCATTGGAAAATGCCAGGGGATCAATACTACTTATAATTAGAAAGTTAAACGGCAAATCAAAGCTAAATTTACGTCAAAACTTTCTGAAATTGTTCTAAAAACTTTTTCAATTAGCACAGAACTTTTTGTTTTTTTTTGTTTTTTTCTTTTTATTACTAAATCCAGTAAAAACTTTACCACAATTTACATCCTGTTATTTGTTAATTTAAAAATTATATCAGAGGAAGTCTATCTTTTCTGGCAGTTAAAGAGATCATTAAAATAACAAATTAATTGTAAATAAGGTGATATCACGTTGTAAAAAATACAAGACGAATAAGCGCCAAACATTTGGCCGATAAAGTACTATAAAGTGAGAGTCAGAATGGTGGTACCTTACAGTAATCCAGTCAATGGCCAGAACTGAATGGTTTTTAAATCTAAGAGTAGCTACAAAAGAATATGACAGCTATTGGCATCTATTTGGTAAAATTCTACAATTTTATTATTCCGCAATTTTTTCCAAGCGATTAGTGTTGCCTAGATAGGATCGTACATTTTACCGAATAGAGAAAAGGGAAGACCTGATTTGACGTCATCACTAACTAAATAGCAGTTTACCGGTATCTATCGTCGAAATACATCTGAACTCCCTATTATTTAGTATTCACAGAAGAGGAGGGCAAACCCTACGTTATCCAAAACCTCCCATCTCCCTAAAAATTAGGGTACTTTTTCTGGGGAAAATGATTCAAATAAAAATGTTCGGTTCTGTATGACATCTATACAGGCAAACGCTGCAGCTGCTGAGTAGGAAATGTCAAAAAACTGAAAAATCGCATTTCTTTTTGACAGATTTTTCTGCGCTACTGATTTGGACCAGAATGAAGACCTCAGTTTTCCTGAAACTTGTAATTTTGTAATTCAAACATTTTAAGATATGCTAAACCTGCCCAATCTTGTAATTCAGAGAAAAAGCATATGCGCTATAATTCATATTTATATCACAATTAAATGACGACAAAAAAATAAGAAAAAGAGGACCGATGATTTGTCCAAAAACCATAAAGATGGAAAAATGGGTTAACGTTAAGATGTGTTAGTGAGAGAGAGAGTGTGAGAGAGCGGAAAGGAGCGATTATAAGGAAAGGGAATGAATTGTAGGAAACTTGTTGCTTGTCTTTCCTTTATATGATGGCCTTCCAAAATTTTCTTTTATATGCTATATAGTATGTGTGCGATACTGGTTACTATCGATATTAGTCATAATGACAGCAACATCATCCACTTAAATATAAAATGATTTCTACAACTTTATTTTTGAATTTGTTTATTGTTGAATAATGACCACTTTAGATAATACTTATCTATTTATTTTTTTTTGCGCATCCACTAAGGTGGTCATTAGAGCTTCTTGTCACTTATTTATTTCTAACTCCTAGGCCCCTTGAGCTAGGATGGCACATGCTAACCTGTGTGGCTTCAACACACAATACCTTGCTCTTAGCAAAGCAGGGAGTACCACAGGCTTTCGAGGATCACCCATACCCTCTTATATCATCGATCTAGTCTACGAGAGGAATTGTGGGTTATTGTTTGTGCCATCCTTTATTTTAATACTAACTGTGATAGATTCAGACTAAAGTAAAATTCTGATGTTTAATATAAATGCTTTCTATATACATTAGAGTTTATTAAGAGTATTATTACAAGTTAAATAACATTATTAACTTAGCTATAAAATTCTACTAATATTGTGAAGGAGGCTATTTACTAAACCAATAGTAGTTGTGCAGTCATTTTAACTAATGTTCCTAAATGATCTAGACTAAATTTGACTTACAGCTAATGGAGTTGAAATACTTCTATAAATTTTCTTTCACCCCCTTGATAAATGAAAACCTACGCTAAGCAACTACGCTGACTTGCTCGCCAATAAATACATTCAGACCAATAAAGCACACTCATGCTAATAAATACATTCATGTCTATAAATACATTTAGTCCAGTAAAAAACATGCACGCTAATAAATATATTCTCGCAAATAAATATATTCATACTATCGATTCATTCCTATTATCCATTCACACATGGAGAAGGTATTCGATATTACTTTCCCCTTTATAATAATTGAACTAAGCGAATTGTGTGAAGTACTCGATATTCCCTCACACAGATTCACCTAACCTAACTAGTAACCTAAATTGTATTGTATACGTTTATATCTCTCAAACAAACAAATTGCCTCCTTATATAAGGAGAACCCTTTCGTAAAATAGCGCGCTTGTCATGTGGCAGGCCTGCTCTTTCTCTTTTTGTATGTAGAGCCGTATATCCTGCCATCACGTGTGCCTCCATCAGCCATTCTCAGCATTGAGAGAACCTCGGTCTTCTTTCACCAATAAGAAAGTATTCATGGGTCATATGTGAATTTTAAAGAAAGACAATACAAAGTTTGTGGACAAATCTCCTACCGTGCCCTATTAAAAAATACCTTAACAAATGCCACTACATCTCTCTCAACATATTCTCACATATCAATCTACTTACATGTTCTTATATTAACCCTGCATCTTTTTCACACTTGTTTCTTAATTGTACAAACTTTTCACTGTCCATAAACTTTGCATTATCTTTCTTTAAAATTTATCCATTAATCGCTTTTCCTTAAAAATTATCTAATCTTATTAGTACAGTTTACTCCTGAAATAACTTATCACCCCCCTACAAATGAAAATAACTTGATAAAACACTCAGCATGCTTAACAACCGACTTAAAATTTAGTTATAAAGTTCCTTCAAAACATGCTATTTATTACACACTATTTTCTAATGCCTAATCACAATTTATAATAATTTCACTGTGTCACGAAACACACATATGTAGTATCGTAACCTTATAACCTTCCAACATTCATACAACAACAAGTGTGAGTCTACAGAAACATTTCGTTGAAGTGAACTCTCTACATGAACTTGGTGAATTTGCTCTGGCGATGAATATCCGAAACCAGTCAGGAACAAAACCAACATGCATGCTACGACGGATAAAATACCGGAAATATAATGTTAATTAACATTTCTACGTTAACTAAATTATGTAAGATTAAGACATATGTAAAGAGGACATGCCTCTAAGGTATTTATGTATTAAAACTATTCAAATTATCTAAAGTTATGGATAAACACTCTTCTCTCATAAATAGTTTTATATGTATAAGTAATTTTTAAATATATATATACCAAAATCAGGGAAGAAAAACAATATGCACATCAACTTGTGTTTAGTCAAACTGATGGGAAATTTTAAATCAGACGTTGAAGCTTTTATAAAGATAAAGTTAGTGTCTGGTCAATGACATCCAGAATGCCACAAAATATTTTACATCTATGTTTATTCCATAGTTTTGAAATATATGGTGCAGCGACTGCCGTTATTATTAGTCTACCCCAATTATTTTACATCACGATCTGGAATGACTTAAGCAGGGATTAGGGATGCCACATTCTAATATTGGTTTCTACACATAACAACTACTTGCGCAGCAAGGTAGGGTAACGCTCTAGATTATCGACATTTTTCCGTACATCTCCTCTTATATCATTGAATTAGTCTATCAGGTAGATTGTGGAATTAATTTATGTTCTACAAGAGTATCCCTTGTTCCAGTAAAAAAGATTTGTAATGTTGGGCAAAACAAAAAGTAACATTATAACTACGAATCGCACTATCCACAAATAACCTATCCTAAGGAGGTATTTTTCATTTTCTTTTTTTTAATTTAAGGCGAGTCAGCATTTATGGTCATTGGCGCCCGGAGCTTTCTCAGTGGCTGCCGGCCTCCGTACAGTGTTCTCTCGTTACAGACAACACTGTCTATCACCGGACAGTGAGCTGCAGAAGTTCCTAGGAAGAAAAAAATCTAAGGGTAGCACAGCTGGACTCGGACCTATTCCTCCGAGGGGATCCAGTACACTAACCACTTAGCTATTCCCTTCTCTAGGAGGCTAAGTGGTTAAAATAACATAAACTAATTGGGTGGTGCAATCCTAAAAAAAAAAAAATGTTCTGGCACTCCCTGCATCGGAATAATTGTAAAATGAACTTGATAATAGGGTAGAAATACTTTTATAATGCTTCGTTCATCTCCGAAATAAAAACTTAATCTAATGATTAATACTAACTTTTTCTCCAATAAATACATGCAATTTATGAATACATTCAATTTAATAAATACATTCTTACGAGTAAAATACATGTACTCTATAAATATATTCAAGCTAATAAATGCATTCACTCTTACAAATACCTTCACACTAAATACTCTTACATAGGAAAAAAACTAAATATTCTTTCACCCTCTAAAATAGTTTAATTGTGTAAAGTAGTCGTTATTCCACCCCAGTTTTTTTAAACTAATTACTACCCTAAATATTACTATATAGATTCATTTTCTCAAAAAAGTAAATAGCCTCTTTATGTAAGTAAAACCCTTTTGCTTTCTTCAGTTCTACACTTTAATGACATTGAAGTTCTATCTGGCATTCCACGCTAATCATTATATACTACACTTTACTATAAGTAAGAATTTAAGGTTTAAAAAAAAATTATCATTTTTGTAACAGTAATATCTCTAATAAGAGAAAGTTTGCTCAATAATACACATCAAATTTTTTTGATATTTTATCAACTATAAGATAGGACATTCCAAAAAAAAAAAAATTGTTAAACACTATAGTTAATGGGCTTGTTATGAAATAACTATTAAAATACAATTCACCTAAATATTGATTTAATACATTGGCAAGTCAGTTTTATCCGAATTATTATAATAATCCACATATCCAAAGTTTAGCGGGATTGCGATTTTATAGAATTAGTTTTTGAGTTTTTTTTTTGTTTTTTTTTTTTGTAATTATCTCTAAATTGGTTTCAACGATTTTCTTTAACTTGGAATGCCGGCTGCAGAGGGTCGATGTGAAACATTTTTCTGCAGGAATTGAAATTAAAGAGATGTTCTGTCAGCTTGTTTTACATAGAGCGGTCCATATATGGCCGTTCAGGAATACAAATAAAATCTACAACACCTATTTTATGGCCAGCTCGATCTAAATATTTTTAGAAATGCAAACTTCAAAGAAAATATCGTTTCACATCAAAATTTTTTTTTTTTAGTTTAGATTTTCCAATTAATTGAACAAAATGAGAAAGCTTTGAATGTTTCACCCCAGATTTTTTACTTTTTTTATTTCGTATTGGTAAACATTGTATGGGAGAGCTACTGAAATGACTAATGGGCATTCATTCGCATGAAGGGACACTTGCGAGAGAAAGATCCTTAGAGCGCTTTCATTGTTCCAACCCACCGTGATCGGTGTTTTAAAGACAATATTAACCTAGCAAACAACAAAAAGGTTTCTTAGACATGAATATTTAACATAAATAAATACTGTATGAAAACAATGAAATATAATCTGATTAACATTACAATTTATCTAATGAATTATTATAAATATTTTGATAATAATAAATTAATTTATTAGTAAAATAAATATAATTATATTTTAAATTAAAATAATAATTAGAAAGATGATTAGTACAGTTTTTTATTGTTTACTGAAGATAACACACACCAAGTGGATGATTGGTGGACAGCGATGTACAAGATAAACAGTCTCTCTTATCCAAAGTATATATATACATATATATCGTTTATATGTACATATAAATATACATGTACATATAAGAAAGATATAAAGTGATAAATCAAACAGAGAGACCTTATTAATTCTAGTTTCCAAAATGATCAAGTTGGGTGAGTAAAATTTTGTATTTACATAAATTTCTAATTAATAATTAGATGGAGAATTAAATCTCTATAATTATTAATGAATAATGGCCTAACTCATTATATAGGGAATTTTTAAGCATTGAAACAAATAAATAATTGGATTAAAAAATTTTTTCTACTTCGGTCTTTTTTATATATTCGGTCTATTATCTAGCCGGTCATTTTCATTTTTATATTATTTTATAGCAATTTTTAGATTTATAACAATTATACGTCGGTCTCGAACCAGGATCATGCCCACAAGCATACCAATTCTGCCCAGCATGATCAACTACACACACGCTGAAGACGGTTTCTCCAAAAACGATATATTTCTTATTTTAACTATATTTAAAAAAATTACCAAATAAATTTAAAAAGATTCTGTGTCACTAATTGACCACATTAAATTGGTCACATTAATTCTCACAAATCTGTATACGAAAAATATTTAAAACTTTTTAACCAATTTTTCGGGAAATTCATATTAGCGAAGTTTTGACGTTAGACCATTGTTTTAACTGTCATTTAGAATAAAACGTTTGGATCTACCGCCTACATATTGACGATAAATAAATATTAAATGAATAAATTCGTGAGAACTACATTAATAGAAAGACTATGAGTGTTCCGCATCAGAGATTTTGAGTTTTCTTACTTTTGAAAGAGAAATATGGCGATCTGTGAAATTTTAGAAATTGAGTTTTCACCAGGAATATTTGCCTTGAGGTCGGTCATCTAAATACTAGCGAATGGTCTCCGTATAAGTACAATATATATATATATATATATGTGTGCTGATATATATATATATCAGCAAAATCGCAAGAAATTCAATCATGCTCTGCTGGAACTTGATCATTTGCCTTTTAGGATTTGAGACGAATTTTCAAAATCCAAGAATCAAATGTACAACTACAATAAATGTATTTTTCTTATTAGTTTTTCGCTTTTTTCTAGAAATATTAACTCCAACGAATTTCTTTTAACTTCACATACTAACACTTCTATCGGCCTATTATTTTTATTATAAACCTTTTGTTGAAAATGTGGCTGGGTCCGCAATGCTGGATAACATCCATTATTTTATCCTGTCGTAGCATTGCCATATTAGTTTTATCCTGACCGGTTTCGGATATTCATCCATCGTCAGAGCAAATTCACCAAGTTTATGTAGAGAATTCACTTCAACGAAATGTTTCTTTAGACTCACACTTGTTGGTGAATTTGCTCTGACGATGAATGAATATCCGAAACCGGTCAGGAATAAAACTAATATGCATGCTACGACGGATAAAATAATGGATAAACCTTTTGCTAGGATAATTGATTTATTTACAAGGTTTTCTGGGGAATTATTATGAAGAATTTTCATTTAAATAATTATTGAAAATATCATATGGTTCTTAAAAGGATTAATATATTTAGCAATATTAAAAATGAAGAAAATATTATTCCGTTTAGCTATTTATCATGAAGAGATTTGACCAAATCTTGTTTACGTCCATTATCGTAATCCTCACAAATTTATAATTATTTTTTTCACATTTTTCTTAAAGAACATTTTTAACAAATTCTTGAAAATTTGTTCGAAACCGCTCAAATATTGTAAAATATTAAATTCAAATAAAATTCGTATATTCGTATAAATTTGGAAATAAATACGTATTCGTAGTATTCGTATTAAATTCTTACTATAATATTAAAAATATGCGAAGCCTTCTACCTACATCATGTGGAATGACTATCAGTTATCTACGAAATATTGTAGATACCATATTTGCTTATAATAATGCCAGAGAAGAAATTTATATATTTTATTTGTGGGTGCGTGTGTGGGTGTATGTGAGTAATAATAACAAAACATCTCAAAAACAAAAATGGCGGGAAACTCAAACCGGATATTGTTTACATTTACTTAAATTTATTGGTCTAGTACTTTTATTTGAAACATTCTCCTGGGACAATGAATTTTATGAAGTTCTGGGAGAGTGTCCGTCTGGCAGGGTTTAGCTCTTACAAAAGCTGTTGTTGCTCAAAGACTTATTTTATTATTTTTTTTTCCTTTTGCTTGGAAAAAAACTTTAATTCATTTAATTTAATTTTAATTTTTTTTAACTTTCGTTTTAGTTTTATATTTGCTATCCCACATGCCTGAACTGTAGCTCTTACGTAGGCATTATACCTCTATACTGGTGGTCCAAAAAAAGTCAGATATTATACGGAAATAACATTAAAAATTAATCAGTTTAAAATTACAACTGTTGGGCTGTAGTTAGAAGGTTACGGATGTTCAAATTGTATTAATTATGAAAATTGAAACTTATTGGTAAAAGAATTATTTAAGTTTCAATAGGTAAAAATTGTTAAAAACAAAATCTAGGCAACCATGGATATGAAAATAATTTATTTTAAATTTATTACTGATTATATTTTTTTTTTAATCTAATAATCTTCATAGATTATTAGATTTTAAGAAAAATTTATTATATTAAAAATAAATTTATTTTGCAAAAAAAATTTATTATTTTATGTTTTTATTATTTTCATGTTATTTTATGTATAATTTACAGATCGTATTAATTATGAAACTTGAAACTTACTTATTTGTCAATATTTTAATTATGGAATACTGCTAAATTATTCATTATTTTTATTATGAAAATAAATAATAATTTGATCAATGAGTTTGAAAGCTGAGTTTTGTGGCTCCCTTGATTTATGAGGCGCGCGCCTTGTACGCCTATGTAGAAATCCGCCACTGTGAATAATAAAGTTTCATGTCCAATTCAATTAGAATTTACATGATATAAAAATGAATGTCTTTATTTTCAGGATTATTACTTGTCACTGTCTGTGGTATCTCATTGGCCTTTCAATGTGAACAATATGTCCCAGATTATGACTGGCCAAATAGTTCGAACTGCCGTTTTTATTACCACTGCCATAATGGCATAGCTACTGAAGAATCCTGCTTTATATTATTTAGAAAGTTTAATCCAGTAACACTGCGTTGCGATTGGGCATGGAAAGTGGATTGTTCAGCGTCTCCTTCTATACCGTGGGAAAAACCAAAGAAAGATAAAGAAACAGTAAATACATCAAATCAGAATACGAAACTACTTAACTCATGTAAAACAACCAGTTGAAGGTAATTCAAAGCCAGTTCCTGATACCGCCAAGCCATCAAGACAATCAGAAGACACGAATTCAGAACATGAAATTATAAAGCCACCGTCAAGATTGGATCAAGAACATTCAATACCAGTCCCTAAAAATGTATCTAAATCTGCTGTAAACAAAAAAAAGTAAAAATGATGAAATGTATCCACCAAAATGTATTAATAGTGTAATATTTTGTATTCTAATTTTTCATTGTTGTAGCTATTGTAATCTTCGATTTGTACCACCTACCTTCTGTAAAATAAAGTATAATGATAAAAATAATAAATTTTCTATTATTTTTATATCACATTATTTTGGAAAAATTTTATCAAATAGGAAGTAATCAGCAGATAACCTTCACTGAAATTAGGTTGGAAATCAAAATAATAATTACCTAAGGATAAGTATCTTATTATCTAATGTATAATGCAGGATATTCATAATTATTAATAGAAATTATATAATATACATAATAATAATTAATACAAATGAAATGGAAGGGAATAGCTAAGGGTTAGCCTCCTCCGCGGAGGAATCGGGTTCGAGTCCATACCCTTACAATTTTTCCTCTAGGGCCCTTTACAGCTCACTGTCCGGTGATGAACAGTATTGTTTGTAACGAGAGAACACTGTCTCAGAATGTGCAAGTGCCAATGACCATACATGTTGACGCGATATAATTAAAAATATATATATATACTTATATATAAATAAACACTTAAAAAAATATTTGGCCATATGATCTTTTCGGTTTACGCGGGCAAACACTTGTGTTTCCGGTTTGAGACTGCTACGTCAACGGTTTACTAAAAGTAGGCTTTTCGCACATATGATTTTTCGCTCATCGCAATGAGCCTCTTCAGGGACGTTACAACTTGAGTGCTAATGGACTTGGACCTCGGCAAAATTGGCTGTTACTCCCATTCTCAAAGAAAAAGAATATCAATTTTAGATTCATCTAAAAAATATCATTGTAAAAAAACAATTCGTAACATACAGAAGAGAGGAGAATCGGTCTAATATTATTATATGTAAAAAAGTAAAAAAATGAAATAATCCAGCAGAGTCCAGAGGTTAGTGATGGTATGAAAAACACACACGACTTTGTCTTGCAATATAATTAAAACATTTTTAAACATTTAATTTTACTAATTGTTTATTCATACTTAAGATTAAATGGATCGCTGTAGTAACACCCTATATAAATATGTGGACTTTGTTGGTACATCAACTTTAAAGACACTCGTTGCTTATCTGATGTGATGTGATGAGAAACTTGCAAGTAGCTGAGAAATTTTTACAGAACTATTGCACTTCTACTAGATATAATTTCACCATAAGCTGTGTATGACACAATCCTGGTGATTCCCATATGGATTAGCATTAGTTTTGTTTGCACAATACATACAGACACACACATACTTTTCCGAAATTGGAAAAATATTTCAAATAAAATTGATGAGTTATTAAGTGCAGTTAGCATTCAAATTTTACAGAAAACGTGGAGCCTTTACAAAAAAAAGAAATTCTCAAAAACTTAGTAACCAATACTGTAAAGTTACATTTCCGGTAAACCCAATTTATTTCAAATTTAGAATTCTGACAAAGCATTAAATTTACATTAATATTAAATTCGTTGTTAATTTCAAATTTAAATCAGAGGAGCAAACTATGTTTTCTGGCAGTTAAAGAGATCATTAAAATAACAATTAACTGTCCTAATTTTAAACAACGTGATATCAAGTTGTAAAAAATACAAGACGAATAAGCGCGAAAAATTTGACCGATAAAGTAAGATTCAGAATGGTTGGTTGATTACAGGAACCTTACAGTAATCCTGTAAATCGGCCGGAAGTGAAAATTAAGACAAGGTACAAAAGAATATGGCAGTCTAATGGCCTGACTGCGAAGGGAAAAGAATCTATTTGGTGTGATACGCGTCGAATGTTTCTATGTATTTTCCATTTCTTAAGTGCTACAATTTTATTATTCTGCAATTTTTTCCAAGCGATTAGCGTCGCTTAGATACAACCATACATTCCTGAACAGAGAAAAGGGAATTTGAGGTCATCAATAACTAAATAGCAGTTTAACATTAAATCTAACGTTGAAATACATCTCAACTCCCTAAAAATTAGGGTAACATTTTTTTGGGAAAATGATTCAAATAAAAATGTTCGGTTCTGTATGACTGAATCAACATAACAACTACGTATGCAGGCAAACGCTGCAGCTGTTCACTAGAAAATGTCACAAAAACTGAAAAATCCAAATAGAAAATCGCATTTCCTTTTGTCCGATTTTTCTTCGTTACTGAATTGGACCAGAATGAAAACCTCAATTTTCCTGAAACTTGTAAATTTGTAATTCAAATATTTTAAGGTATACTAAACCTGCCCAATTTTATAATTCAGAGAAAAAGCGTATGCACTATAATTCATATTTATATCACAATTAAATGACGACAAAAAAATAAGTAAAAGAGGAGCGATGATTCGCCCAAAAACCATAAAGATGGAAAAATGGGTTAACGTTAAGATGTGTTAGAGAGAGAGAGAGTGCGAGAGTGCGGAAAGGATCGAGCATAAGGGAAGGGAATGAATTGTAGGAAACTTGTTGCTTGTCTTTCCTTTATATGATGACCTTCCAAAATTTTCTTTTATATGGTATATAGTATGTGTGCGATACTGGTTACTATCGATATTAGTCACAATGACCGCAACATCATCCAGTTAAATATAAAATGATATCTACAACTTTATTTATTGTTGAATAATGACCACTTTAGATAATACTTATCTACTTTTTCTTTTGCGCATCGACTATGGTGGTCATTAGCACTTCTTGACACTTATTTATTTCTAATTCCTAGGCCACTCGAGCTGGGATGCCACATGCTAACCAGTGTGGCTTCAGCAAGGCAGGGAGAGAAGCCCAAGCTTTCGAGGATCTACCCTCTCATCCCCTTTTACTTATATCATGAATCTAGTCTACGAGAAGGGGTGAGGGTTATTGTTTGTGCCATCCTTTATTTTAATACTAACTGTGGTAGATTCAGGCTAAAGTAAAATCTTGATGTTTAATACAAATACTTTCTATGTACACTAGAGTTTATTAAGAGTATTATCACAAGTTAAATAGTATTATTAACATAGGTACAAAATTCTACTAATATTGCGAAGGAAGCTATTTACTGTACGAATAGTGGATGTCATTACTGTTACCTAATGTTCTGCACATACTAAATGATCTAGACTAATTCTGACTTAGAACTAGTGGAGTTGAAATACTTCTATAAATTTTCCTTCAACTCCTTGATAAATACAAATCTACGCTAAGCAACCATGATTACATGCTCGCAAAAAAAGTACATGCAGACCAACAAAACACACTCACGCTATAAAACATTCCTGCGTATAAATACATTCAGTTAAATAAAAAACATTGACGCTAATAAATACATTCTCGCAAATAAATATATTCATTCTGTAGAGGCAGCTCGTTTGGCCGCAACATACGCCTTTTAGTTACCGTCCACACCCAAGTGGCCCGACACCCAGACGCACGTCACCCTTAGACTGCATCCTGTAAACTGATGCACTGAGTTGTAAAATTTTATGATCTTTGGGTCCAGAGTCCGTCATATTAGTGACGGATGATATTTTTTATCTTTTATTAAGTTTATGGCTCGGCAAACTGCAAATACTTCCGTTCTGTACATGGTTGCATACTGGGGGAGTGTCCAACTGAGGGTAACGGCGTGAATATGCTAGGAAATAACGGATGAAACCGTTTTCCCCATATTCCGGCGTTATAGGCCAAGGTGAGCTGTTCTCTTCTAAGCTGTGGAGGTAGCATCCCCTACTCTACACAGAGGCTCTGTAGTTCAGAAGGTTACTAATCTATTATATTGTTTTATGTTTTATTTATTTATTTATCCCTGATAATATATCCTTAAAATGTTTTACAGTACATGTAGACGGCCCAAAATGAATGTATATCCACATATATTAGCGAAATAAACTTCTTCATTCGTCATTTCTTCATTTTACATAATTCTTCTCTATTACAAATGCACCAATAAGATAGTATAATGTATGCTATCGTGTGTAGACTGCAGTTCAGTTCTTGGATTAATTTTATAGCTTAGACTTAGCATTAAATGTACATTCAATTTTGCTAAATAATTTACAGACTTTTTAGGAAAAAAAAGGGTGTAAAATTGTAGCGGATTTAACAATTCTCGAAACATTCATGAACCTCCATAAAAAGAATATGTGAACTTCAGTTTTTATTCATTTCTATAATGGGTTTGTTAAAGGAGAGAAATGGTCTGGCTTTAATGAATTAACTAAATATGGTTAGCACTCTATAGTACAATAAGTGACACTGACTGCCTTGAAATGATAGAGTGTGGTAGAGTTGAAAAGGGTAATGACACGTAGAGTGACCTCAGTAGTACGAGCTGGCCTATATCTGTGTTCTGCCGCTGTATTTATGTGGTTTCTCCCACTCTAGTCCGAGAGAGTGGTGGTGGCATTTTGTCTCTTTTTCTCTGCTATAATACTCTCCTTGGATACTATTACAATTTCACTGTTCCATTTAAATTGACACTTTTTCAAAATCACATTGTAGTATGTCATTATTCAATGACATTTCCAGGTAACTTTATATTTTACAAACATCAGAGATCTTTGTTACATTTCTACATAAAAACGGAAAAAAGAAATTGCATTCATCTAATGCTCAGCATAACTGAATATTAGCATTGATTATTTTGAAAAATGAAGAAGGAATGAGTTAGAAATAGTGTAAAAAAATGTAAACTGAACTTTGCAGTTTAATATCGACTAAAGAAGAGAAAAAGAAATACGCCAGGATTTTATTCAAAACTCAGATTAACCCAATTTTACAGCATATTTTTTATCAGGAGCTATTATTACAGTTGGTAGGAAGAAGGGAAAATTGTGATTGGGGAGATTCAATCGGGGCTAAACCCCCTCTGTTCGTCTTCAGTTGACATATATTCTTCTGGGAAGAATACTAGCAATTTATACTCTGTATTTCTGCATTCCTTCTTAATATTCAGTAGCTGCAGAAACATAGGAAGTATGCTGGAAAAAATAATATCTTTCTACGGATAACCTTAAAGTCAATTCCTATGGGACAATGTTTCAAGCAAGTGTAATTAATTAATTATACACTTGCAGTAGATATATAACGGGTTTTAAGAAAATGGTTAGACTTATTTTCGAGAAAATTGAGGGTGAAAACTTCTGGCAATTTTCCCAAAATGAAAATCAAATTTGGATTTCTTGCAATTCTTTGTTTTTAAGATATGCTTTACACTATTGAGATTGTTTCACACTGCAGCAGTAAGCATATACCTTTAAAAAAATTGCTTCTACATTATTGTAAAAAACACAAGCTTCTAGCACAGGTAATATTGATTTCCCTATAGGAATGATTACCCCCCACCAACTCTGCCTCTTCAGTATTGTGACCTCGAATATAATTCAGTTAGAATCTAGTGTTAATGTAAAAAAAGAAATAATTACTAAACGGTAACTTAATAATATTTATTTATTCATGTCCATTAATAAATGAAAATCTCTACTTTTACATAAATTGTGGGTCATGTGAGTGATCCTTCCGCATTTAACATATTAATTCCTTTAACTGCACAACTCAGCAATTCAATTTCGTATCAAATTAATTAGAATTTGGAAACCATACAATTGAGGAATGAAAGTAATACAACATGTATATATATATATATATATTGTAATGTGCAGACCTTTGGGAGAAATGGTGGAAAAATATAAATTATGATTTTGTAAAATATATTAGCATAAATATATTTAATATTGATTTATTATTTAGAGCAATGTCAAGATTGGGTTTTTACGAAGGTTGGGTGAAACAATGAGGGACAGTTAGAAAGGTAGAATACCTTTAGTACAATAAAAGGGAATTTCCCTGTTCTCACTTTCCCCGGGGAGTAGGTACAATACATAAGGTGGACTCTAATAGGGAAGAGTTCAGTTCAAAATTTATACCGTAAAAGGAGTGAAATCTGTGATTAGAAAAAGCCATGTTACAGCAGTGAGTGGTGGATGTGCCCCAAGAAACCCAACCTTCTTCAAGTCAGTAATTATGTAAAATATGTAAGTTTATAAATTTCTTCTAAATGACAAGACACTTAATAATATGTTGTTATATCTCAATATTGTATTTATTAATTTTTGACTTATATTGGTTATTTTAATTATACATTTTAAATCTATATACTTAGTTGTTTGTTCATCCTCTCCAACTTCTGTATAAACACAGACCTCACGAGATCCCTTTAGAGAAGAGTTAAAATATAAATTATAATTATTTAATTAATTAAATGTACCACCCAATAAATAATATTACAATATATATATATATATGTTTGTGTGAGTGTGTTTCTATTTGAAAATATTATTTTGTTAATACTATAATATAAATCTATATATATATATATATACATATATACTATGTATAAAATCTAAACCTTCTTAAAAGGATATTCTTATATTCTTTTCATTGTTGAGCCGTGGTATTTTCTTTGGACCGGTATCATATTGAAAAGATAGCAAGGAGATAGAAAGAAGGACACTGGCATTTTCCATTAGCGCAGAAGAAGAGAGGTTGACTGCCAGTTGTCGAGACAAGAGATTACAGACCTTTGAAACACCAACAACTTGGAACACTTTCCTTCTTATATAAAACTAGAGAATTATTTTATAGTCAAATAAATAGTTTTGAGATTTCTAACTTTAAAAGGATTATAATTTATGTTCAATATATAATTGATGCCTAAAGAGAATTGTTAATATTTTGATTTTAAATAATTTCTATTTTTTTAAATAATTCATTCACTTTTCGTTATTATGTATGGAATATACATCGCTATGTAGCCATCTCTATTATGTCACTTCCCTCATACTATATGGGAAGTCTGTTACAACATGACTTTCCTGACAAATATCCTTTGGTTACTCACTTACTTTGGTGCAAGGCTTTCCCTCAGAATAAAGCCATTGAAAAAGTGTAACGGGAAACACACGACTTTGCAATTAGTTCAGTACTAACCTACATATTTTCTGTAAGCTTGCAATGTTTACAAAATATTTAGTTGAGCTTGCATTACAAATAAGTTAATGGGGAATTTTTAGTTACTTATTTATCTGAATGTGATTCGTAGGGCACAATCCTCTGTCATCACAACTACTTAGTAAAGCTTGTATTGGTAGTTTCAATGTATGCCTAATTAACAAGATCACTAGATATCTTGTAAAATCAATTTTCCCAAGAAAATGTGTGTAATTAGAGTGGTAGGAGAGAAGGGAATAGCTAAGTGGTTAGCGTAGTGGACTCCCACGCGGAGATCCCGGGTTCGAATCCAGCTGTGCTGCCCCTAGATTTTTTCTTCCTAAGAGGCTCTACAGCTCACTGTCCGTTGATGAACAGTGTTGTTTCTAACGAGAGAACACTGTCCAGATGCCGGCAGTGCACTGAGAAGTCTGCGGGCACCACTGACCATAGATGTTGACGCGCCTTAAATTAAAAAAAAAATAACAATAAAAATAAGAGTGATAGGTTTCTATCTATGCAGTAGTTTTCCAAATTAAAAGAAAAGAAAATTGATGAATCCCTATTGAAGTTCTAAAAAAAATTCAGAAACCTATTTTTTAAAATGATAATATCAGTTATTTTACGATTCTTCAAATTTTGAATTCTAAAAAAAGCATTTAATATAAATTAATATCATATCAGTGGAAGGATCATAGATTCCGAATGTGACAGTTTGGAGAAAAGGTTCCCCAGAATCCCCCAAAAATCAATGTTCATAGGAAAATGATTCAGATAAAAGTCATAGGTGCTTATATAGATAGTCTTTAACCTGAGAAGCAACTGCCACTAATCCATAGCCTGTCGTTGTTTATTGGCTTCCAAACAAGTCTCGGTAGGCCTATCTTCCTCCTTCCATCCGGTTCCCCCTCCCAAATTTGTTAGAACAATTTTTCTGGAACCATTCTTTCAGCATGGTCAAATAACTGGAGTTGTCTTTCACACATAACGTGCAATATGACTTCTGGACATTAATAATTTCCCGAATATTATCATTTTAATCTTTTCACTACGGGACTTTCTAATAGATCTGCGCCAGAAGTCCATTTCGGTAGCTACCATTTTAACTACCACAAAAAAACAATTCTCAATTTTCATTTACACAATTACACACTTACAAATTTAGACAATTTCCATTTTCATTTACTATTGGTTTTCATGATAAATGTTCCTATTTCATTTTGTTTGCACAATTGACAATTAATTTACATAACAACCGGTCTATTGAATAAAAATAAGCATTTGTTTTACTTCGCGTTTTATAAGTCTTTACTTATAACCACTTGAATAAAACATCAGTGTTTACTGAACACACAAACGTTTGCTTAATGAAATAAGTAAACTCTAAATTTTGCAGTAATTACTTAATTCGCAAGTATTTACTCCTAGTTTTCCCAGTGAACTCTTATTTTCGATTAAATAAAGATAAGTAATAACTTTGTGATGCAAGTAATTACTTGTATTTTTTTGAGGTTACCTAATATGCAGCATTTATGTTTTTTACTTAAAATTTCTGGCTTCAAATCTACCTATGGCCGACTTTATAAATATACGAAAGGTATAGAATAACAGAGAGAGAGAGAAGAAATATAAGTGGGGGTAATTCTAAACTTTAGTTGCGTTTTTCAAGTGAAAGTGTTGATTACCTTTCTGTTCATTTTTCTAAGTAATTTAGAAGAAACAACAGGAGAGGCTCCTAGTTCTGGGCAAAAGATAGAAATATTTCTTCGTGTTTTGATCCAGGATTTCAAACAGAAGTCGCAGAAGATATTTGAGTATTAAAAATTGGATTGTGGTTGTAATCTAAAAGTTCAAAGAAATCTTTCCCCCACTCCTGCCGCTTGATTTTCTTGATCCCAGTAATATTTTGGGCACTTTTTTTCTTAACATCTGTCTTCATATTATTAATGTTTTTTAAGCTGATCTATAGTCACCGAAGATTTTCCCGTATTTTTCACAAATTCAGCTCCAATTTTCAGGCTTTATCTTTTGCCTGTATTATTCCTGGCGTCATAGCCTTATTCAGCACCACTGCGCGGTCTTTTGATGATGTTATTACCTTCCTACAAGAAGGATTCTTTGGCTCCCACATTTGGCATGCACTTCTTCTACCTTCGATGACATAATTATATTATAATAATGATACTCACACGTAAGAAAAGACTAAAATAGACTGAAAGGGAAGTAGTGGGGACTACAGAGCAGGTGGGTTGGAACATGCCATCTAGGCTGGCGACAAATCCAGTGTTTACTCACAGTATAAGCGAATACTTATAAGTAAATACTTATTTTGTCGATTGTTTTTCCAGTATTTACTTTTAAGCAAAAGGTGGCTCTTATTCAATTGAAAACAAGTAATTGCATATACTTAAAACTATATACATTTTATTGAAGTAAACACTTGAAAGTATTTACTTATTTTTATTCAATAGACCCAATGGGACAATTGAATTTTACCACAAAAAGTTGTAATGTCCGAAAAATTACAGATAAAATTGCATTGTCCAAATTGGATTTGTGAATGAAAGCTGATATTTACACAAAACTAAACAATAAATTTGGTGTGTAGCATTTACACAACTTTCTCTAACTCAAGTTTTCAAAATTGTAATTTACAAATTTTATAGTTAGTATACCAAATTTAATGAAATTCGTCAAAAATTGTAAAAACGCACATCCGGTTCGCTAATTTTCTTGAAACTCGGAATTTTGGCGATCTATTAATTTATAATTATTTTATTTAGATGGTAGAATTGTATATTTAACTATGATAGGAGTTTAGAGAAAAACATAACCCTACCTCTTCCCACTAACATCCCCTTAACTGATTTTACCACGAGAAATGTTTCAATCAAATGTTTTAACTCTTTATATGTGCAGTTCCCATAACTACTTTTAAAGAAAATCGTTAGAGCAGAATTATAAAAAATACCAGAAAACAGAAAAATACAGTTCAATAAAAAACACACTTCCGGTCATCCGATTTTCTTCATACTCAGAATTTCAACAACACATTTAATTATAATTAATATTATTTAGACGAAGTATTGTATGGTAAACTGAAAAAGTACTTTAGAGGAAAACCTAAACCCACTCCTCCCCCAAAAGTGCCCTTAAAATGAATTTTTCCAGAGAAATGTTTTAAATATAAGTTGTCCTAGTGGTGGAAAGGGGGGAACATGATTTCCTCTAAATGCAATTCTCACACTTCAAATTGAAACATTTTTGCATTATTTTAGTTTTCCCTTTACTCCTACCAGGTGATGAAACCGTAGTTGTACTGATTGACACTACAGTGGATAGCCTAACTTTTAGTCCCCTCCTTCACGAATCCCCTAAAATTAATTATAAAAAAAAAGGTTCCAAATAAAAGTAATACTTTTATATGTGTACAGTATTTATACATCTAGTTTTAGGAAAATCTGTGAAGCCGTATTCGAGAAAATCACGAATATTAACTTTTTGAAAATTTGCATTTCCGGTTAATAGATTTTCTTTAAATTTGGTATTTATTAACCAAATTGGTTTGTGTGTACTTATGGTTAGATTTGCCAAAAAGTGGCTGAGCCTCATTCCACCGCAACCTACCCTATTAGAGGCCTAAGTAGTTATAGTGCAAAAGATCACTCTGTTAAGCAAAACTAGTCATAATAATTATCTGTGCCACTGAGATAAAAAGAAATGAGGGTTAAATTATTTCATAATTGAAATCTTCTCCAACAGCCAAGCTACTCCGCAAGCCATCATTTCCTACCAAGTCGATTCAAGATTGATGCTTGAACATATTCACGAAAATTGGTAACCAAAATAGTCCTGAAAATGATAGGACTGCTAATGAATTCGAGATGGCAGATCGCCTTGACTATAGAAAGCTGTAGTCTATGGCCTAAACCCTTTTGTGACATTGCGAAATGCCTCATGAATGCATGCATAACAGATCCCGAAAATAGTGGGTGGAAAAGTAGTATAGAAATGGGGCAGCTGGCACACCTTTTTTGAGCAGCCAATCAGATTGCAGTATTTCTCCCCACCCCTCCCAAACCACGCCCACCGACCAATCATCGAACTCGATGAGCACTTAAGCCACGCCCCCACCACGCCCACCGGCCAATCATCAAACTGGGCGAGCACTTAGGCCACGCCTACTTACCCCCACTCCTCTCCAACTGACCAATCATCGAACTGGATAAGCACTTAGGCCACGCCCACCTTCCCCCCACCACCGGTCAATCATCGAACTGGATGAGCACTTATGCCACGCCCACTTACCCCCTCCACTTCCCCGTCATCGAAATCGACGAGCACTTAAGCCGCACCCACTTACCCCCACCACTGACCTATCATCGATTTCAACAACTCTCTAGACCATGCCCGCTTACCTCCTCCCCTTAACTTATCATCCAAATCGATGACTCCATTTTCTTTCCACCCCCACCCCTTAACTTATCGTCCAATCCGATGGCCGTATTTTCTTCTCCCCACTTCTTGACCTAACATCCAATCCATTACCCCCACTCCTGAATTTATCATCCAATCCGATGACTCTATTTTTATCCTCCCACTCCTAACCTAACATCCAAATAGATGACTCCATTTCTTTCCACCTCCATGGTCAATCAATCCCCACAACAAGATGGCGGAACCTAACACCAAAACACACCACCCCTCTCCTGACTCTAGGCTGGAGGGGTATTTTTTATTTTTATTTTATATGAAAAAACTTGTCTTACCTGTGATTCGATCCTACAATCTTTAGGTTGGAAGTCCATCATCATAACCAGTCGGCCACAATGATCCTCTCGCTAGTTATACTTTTCAACGTACACTTCTATCTTAACCCGCGCACTATCATAATTTTATTCGCCTCGCCCCACTCACAAAAAATTCAATTATAATTAAAAAAAAAAAAAACAATATGGCGGAGTGACATCCAACTTTCACCACACAATCTAAATCATTTTTAAAAAGATTGACTTACCCCTTCCAGCTCCCTGCTGCTGCTGCTGATATTAACACGACGCGCACTTACACAGAACTGTACCTCCTTATGGCAAAACAATCTACTATAGTAACGTTTATCCCCACTCCTATGACGTCACTGCTAGTTGGGGCATGCGCATTATTGATTTTATCATATTGTATAACAAAAACCACTGCCTTTTCAATATATTATTCGTATGACGTCACACAGCGATAGTATTGCCAGTGCCTTATTTATTACCACTGCCTTCTAGACAAATCCCCCATTTAGATAACGTCACACACTCTATAGTGATTCACTGCCAATCGCAATATATCGATTACAAATATCGATTATCCATATCAATTAATATCGATTTTATGAATATAATTTATTAATAAAAAACTAACAAAACCACTGCCTTTTCAATATATCATTCGTGTGACGTCACAGCTAATAGCATTGCCACCGCCTTATAGATTAAAAATGTACATATTTATTACCACTGCCTTCTCGACAATTTCTGTTCATATAACGTCACACAACCTATAGTGTACCACTGTCAATCGCAATATATCGATTGCAAATATCGATTATCTAAATTGATTAATATCGATCTTATAAATAAAATTTATTAATAAGAAAAACACTATCTATTACTTCTACCAGTTATTGCATCACCTTTTGAAATTAACTTTGTACTAATAAAATTTATATATATATCTATTCTTACCTTAATCACTTTGTATTCTTTTGTTTATTGAACTTTGTAATCAAAACAACATATATCTTGCCTGTCCGAACATGTTAGTTATTTATTAAAAAAATACAAAGAAACTACAATGAGTCATCCAGGAAATGATTTATTAATATTTAATCCTATTATTTAAAAATAAAACTTTGTACTCATTACCTTTCTTGCCTGTTCGGACATGTTACCACAGGTCTTCTTAGCATGTTTTGTAATACTTAATCCTATTATGAAAAAGATTTGTATATACAATGAGTCATCATGCATGTCTCAACATGCATCAGCCTGCATTTATTATTCATAGCTTGTATTATAATTTTGTTTACCCCTCTTTGTTCAGCATTCGCTTTAAGCTTTCTCATCACGTCAAGGTGGGGGTAATCGAGAAAGTTTTTTAATAAAAAAAAAATATAAGGAAATTAATAAAAACAAAATAAAATATTTTTTTTTACTCATTTATTGAAACATAATGCAAAATATTTACAGAAAAAAACAGAAAACAAACTTCAAATTTAAAATAAAAATTAACTTCTTCTTAATACAAAATAACAACTTAGGAAAATGCAAGTAGACAGAGAAATGTTCAGTATCGGAATTACTTTTTCTAGGTTTTGCCTTAATACACATTCAAACATTGTACAATTCATTCAAGGTTTACGGGGTTTTTAGAACCTCGCCAGTGACCAGCAGTCAGGTTTACGGATATTTCTACCACGCCAGAGACCAACATTCAAGGTTTGCGTGCAATTTAATGCATCGCCAGTGACCACATTCGCACACATACATCAAGGCAAAAATATTTCTGTATCATTCCAACCAAACTTACTATTTAGCCAATTGTTAATGACTTGAATTCGATACTGCGTACATTTCTCTCTACATGTGTTATGTTTAATACAGTGGTTGCCTTTTTCTACTGCTTGAAGTGAATCAATTTTCGGGCAACCATAATCTTCCAAGTTGATTACACAACAATTGTACAAATTTTGCAAGAGAAATCTTTTCTTATCATAACCCTTAACAAATACAAATTTATAGTTACAATCAATACATTTGAAAATATCTCTAATTACTTCATATTCAACTTCCCCATCATTCCATCTGATTTTATGATAATAATTTTCTACCCAATAATTAGTTCTTCTACTTCTATCTGTTTGTTTATGTTGTATTGGCGGTTTGAATATCCAGTGACGAACAGTTTGATAGTTATAATCAAAAAGTGATAGCTCTTTAACAATATAACCTCCTACACTATCCACAAAGCACTGGAAGTCAGCAATCAGTACGCCTGTCTGAGCCATACTGAACACTGAGCCAACAGTTCACACCTTTTTATACCATACGGCGTACAATGCCAGTTAGAGGATTATATTCTACCACACCCTATCATGTATAATAAGGCAATATGCCGTTGTGTTTTGCGGGAACGGATTTTTTGATTCAAATTCTAATCTTACATCAACTGGACCCGTTTTGATAGATTCAGACTGTTTAGAACAATCTATTACAATTAAGGGTGTTTTCTCTTTAAAATTTCGCCAAGAAGTTAGAGGTTTCATTTGTTCCCCATAATATGACATTTGAAAAGAAGCATACATGTGATACAATAGTGCATAACGATTAGCTGAGAAATCTATGTTCAAATCATCGTATGGAAAAGCTTTACAATTTAAATACAGTTTCACATTTGAAACATTGCAATGGTCAAAATGGCTAGCATTGCTTTCCACATTATTTGCTCGTTCAGTTTGAAAAGCTAAAATGAGGTAGCGCGGCTTTTCCAGCTGACTTGATGTTTTCACCGGCCAGATTTGTCTTTGAGTTGCCGGCAATAGTGGATAATCATAGAGTTCCCAGCTTCTAAAACTTAGTGAAAATACCTTTTCAGATTTGAGATGACGCATAAGAACTAATCTCTGATGTTCGTTGACGGCAACGTAGGGCAGCTTCCAGCATAGTTTCACCAATTCTATTTTACAGTTTTCTACCGCATCTTCAGCTCTCTGTCGGCTGAATTTGTAAGCGTTTCCATCTTGTCTGCTTCTAACGAGTATCAATTCTTGTTTAACATTGATCACAATCTTCTGATAGTCTTCACAAAATCCCAGTAGTGATGATAGAGGAATGCATAAATTAAAGTATCCCTCATTTGAAGTGATGTTCAGCGTATCACTCTGAGGATAGCACCAGCCCCAGTTTTCTATGTATTGACAGCCTTCCTTAAGTGAAACCAAGCCTTTAAGAGTGCAAGCAATTCCTGGATTTCTAACACGATCTATTTCAACTCCACTCAGTTCATATCTTATTTCATCAAATAGAAATGCAAATGCATTATTGGTTAATTTTGATGAAGTTGGTATTGTTGAGCCGTCTTCTTTTAAAAACTTACCCTCCAAATAGAGTAAACTTTGACTGGGCAGCGTATATAGATCTTGATGTTGTACACTAATACGTATTTCATCACCAGGCAACAGTTTTGATGATGCATAAGGGTGATGTGAATGCAATTCTATGCATTCAATTGAATTGTCGAACAGTCGTCTTTCTTCCAAATCTAACACTTCCATATTGGTGATAACACGTAGTAACCTGCCGCTTGAAGAAAGCGAATATTGCTGTTGGTTATCGATGTTCTCTCGTCAACTGTTCTCACTGGAATGATGGTTTTCTTCTCTGCAGTTGTCCTTTTATTCACTCTCCTAAAGTCCAAACCCATCGCTGTCTGGCGTCCAAATGAACGCACACAACTATAATCCTTCCTTTTATAGCAGATCCAGCAAGTAAAGTAAACACAGCTGTCCACAATTGTTGCTGCCTATTTTTTGATACTGCTTTCTGTTCGAGGAAATTCGGCAACCTTTTAAATAGCGAACTAGTTCAGAAGGTGGACTGGCACCACTGCTGTCGAAGAATTGAACATAATCGCCTCTCTTCTTATAGCAAACCCAGTGAGTTCCTCTCCCACAACTACTATCCAAATTGAAAATAGCACGCTCATTTTTCCACGGTTTCACTGGAAATTCATCAATCATGAATACCCCTCTAAAATGGGGAATTTTCTTCGATTTAGCTAATCTGAGTACATCAAAATTAGTCAGCCGCAAGCGAGGTAGCCCATCCAACATTCGTTTAGCTTTACCACTTAATTTAGGAGAATTTCCACCGATCCGTTTAGGAGTAGGAATGACTCGTTTCTTCTTCTTCTTGTCTCTAGCACGTCGCATGATGAACTGAATCAAGTTAGCCTCGTCCGGCTTTATATAAGTACATTCTTCACATTCTCCCAGCTGTTGTGAGAATTGTCTAAACCTAGCCATTTCACTAAAACTTTATCACCTTTTCGCTTCATAATCTTTTCCACAAGATAGATGTCGGGATATTTCACTAGCTGTAGTTCCTCTTGATAAAAACCTCCAGCAATTATTTGCCCTTTATAATCTTGTAGATGATATGTCACTGGTGCAGTATTCTTAACTTCTACAACTTTAAAAATCTCTGTAGACCATGAAGGATGATAGCCTTTGGCAAACTGCGCTTTGTACTTGGATATCCGTACATGATCGCCTGCTTTGAATCTAGGAACTGTAGTGATTGTTTTCTTCGCATATACATCACGTAACAGCCGTTCTTCTACATCCTTGCCTCTTACAGAAACCGGTGCCATTTTGATCGTCCGATGTTTAGTTTGGTTATATTTCTTCATCAGAGAGTTTATGATGGTTAGCCAATCATAGGATCCTTGTAGGCTAAACATTTTCCACATTGCAGATTTCAAAGTTCGATTGAATCGCTCAACAATTGAAGCTTTCAAATTACTAAAGGTTGAATAGTGATTTATACCATTCACTTTCATCAGCTTGGCAAATATTCTGTTATAGAACTCCTTGCCATTATCAGTTTGTAGATTGTTTGGCTTCCTTTCCTGCAATACCTTTTCAAATGCTCTACTCACCTCAAGTGCTGACTTATTCTTAAGGGGTACAGCCCAGGCATATTTGGAAAAACAATCAATCACTGTCAAGAGATATTTGTTGCCTTTGTTGAATCTGGCGTAGGGAAGCATCTCTACGAGGTCAATTTGCCACAAATCGTCTATTCCCTTCAATAAAACTGATCTTCTCTTGAATATTCTTCTTGCTGGTCTATGCAACTCATGCACGATCTGTTCCTTAACGGATTTCATGATGAAATGAGGTGTATTGTAGGTGAGTTTAAGCTATTATACCTCCGTCTCTCAGTTGATCTTCTATTCTTTTTATTTCAACACCAGCATTCTTTGTGCTAAATAACATTCTTAATCTGTCTACAAGCTTGTTGGGGTCGACAGGTCCAGCACCTTTTTTCGTTGGAAACAATTTTGAAATCACTTTCCTATATTTCATGTTTGTTTTCAGTTCCTTGACTGGTCCAGTTGGACTGTGCCCTTCTTTATGAGCGTTCGTTTGTTGTAGTATTCGCTTGTAATTATCGCAATCTGTCTTTTTTACCAGCGTTAAGTTTGGATATTTCATAAATAACAATTCAAAAAGTCCTGGGGTAGCATAAAAGGTATCTTCACCAACAGATAAAATGTCTTTACTGATGGAGATCTCCGTGTCACCAATGGTGAACTTCTGGCCATTATAAACTACGCCATATACCATATCCAAATCCTTAGTTTCATTTTTCATAAATTTTGCAATATAATTTGAGGATATTTCTCCCACTTCTTTCAAATATTTTTCTGAAATTTCTTTTCCTTTGGGCGTGTGTACCAGTTCTCGTACTTCTTGCAGCGGTGTAGTTGGAACTGAAGTTCCAGACGACTGTGGAGTACACTTCAGCGGCCCCTTTGCTGGAAGCTCCCGCTCTTCTTCTGGCGAGGAATTTGATATTCCGGGTGTTGTAGCCGATTCTAGCTTTAGATATCTTGGTCTTTTTGCTGGTGGTGTTTCGGAAACAACCGGCTCCGGCTTCAGTGTTCTCTTCAGATTAAGTTGAGGCGAATGATCCTCTTGTTTACCCATTAGTTCCTTCAAAGGATTCAACAAAGGCTGATATTTCATTTTCAAATATTCATCAGTCTCTTCCCTGTTTCTCCTTAGCAAGTTATACTTTTCTTGGATTGCTTTCCTAGTGGCGATTATATCGCGCATTGCTTGAGTTGACTCTTCCATGTCTTGCAATAGACTGATTGTTACACCCATATTCAGGGTATTATATAGGCCTCGAAACCTTTTCGATACCTCCCATCATTAATTTGTCTATCTTTATCCAACACTAGAAAACCGTACCTGTCATCTTTCCAACACCAATGACACATTTTTCTAAAGGTTTGAAATTCCATATCAGAGTTGATATGATCGTCATAAATTCGTCGCAATTTAATTCATCCTGTCTGAAGAGTATTAGGAAGTTGGCATTTTCTCTCACCAAATGTTTCGGAACTCTAGTATAACTTTGACTTAGGTAAAATATGTCAACTCCATTGTGACGCCCCATACAAAAGTAAGACCGTACATTATCCTGCTTATCACAAGCAATATCATCGAATATAATTATTGAATTGGGCAGGGCCTCTTTAGGTGGTGGAACTTGGGAGTTGTCTTCATATTGGAACAATCCAATATCTTTCAAAGGTTGTAATATTTGTGCTAACATCCTATACTTGGGCTGTTGTAAGGACTTGGCAAACAAGTAAATATTTTCAAATCTTAGCCCCTTAGGATCATAGATTAAGCTCAACATGAGATTAGTTTTCCCACAATTTGATGGTCCACATATTATACATCTAATGGTATCGGGGAACAGCGGACCGTGTTTGGATTCTTTCTTTAAAGAGGCCCCGTCGTCAAGGTTTTGAACAGAGAGGGTGTTATGTTGCTTTATCAAGCGCATGGTGAAGAATAACAAGAATCGCTCTTCCGTTTCTCTTTATATATCTTTCGGAAGCTATGTACGCATCGAAAAACTTATATCTACATAAACATACGCACTCATACATACAAAACCATTACCAACATACACGCACTCTTTTTACAATTTAACACTAAATACTTAAAATACCCGCCACCAATAAACTTTTGTTTTATTTATTTATATTTGTTTTAATTTTTTGAAGCTGTTGCCCTCCTCCCCCAAAGGTTAGAACCGGTTCACGCGCAGAAGGACTCCATCGAACTCCTTTAGAACCCAGCCGCTTCCCTTTAATGCAGACTCCTCCATCTCCGCTACGATTTTCTTAAAATTTTCATTTAAATATTCTTCGATGGAGGAGTCTTTGCATATTACTTTATTTTTGGTCTTGAAGGCGCGATCACAGGTTTCACCTTTGACATTTTCAAAGGTCGCCTCCAAGACCAAATTGTATTTGAGGAGAGCGTCACTTTTTTCCAAGCATTCTGTAAGCAGTCGGTGCAAGATAGCTGTCTGAGCAGATAGAAATTCCATTGCATCAGCTGCTTCAGTGCATGGAAGAAAGAATGTTCTAAGAGTCCTTCCGAACGCCGATTCCACTTCATATAGATGTCCCTGAGCGGCATCTATGCGGACTCTTTTAGACATGGCAACTGGCGTGTTATCGCTACAACGACGCATGTGCGCATTTAACGTCTTTTTTGAGGGGAAACCCTCGCCGCAATTATTGCAGACCTGGCGCTGATTATGCGCAATGCACACGCGTTCATGTCGATCCTTGTTATATTCCCTTTTAAAATCTTTTTGGCAATATTTACACTGCATATTTCAAAAATAAAATAAAACTATTCACTTATAAATACTTGCATGCACAATAAATATATACAATGAGAGAAAAGTAAAAATATAAAATAATATAATAATAAATACTATATAATAAAAAGAAAAACTACTATATAATAAAAACTATAGATATACTATATACAAAAGAAATTAATATTTTATTTAAAAAAAAAAGTTATGAAATGAATAGAAAGCATAAAATTGAGAAAAAATAATAAAAATAAGAAATTATACTTAAAATAAAACAAGAAATTAAACGGATTAAAAAAAAAGAAAGTTAAAATTAAAAATTAGAAAAAAAAAATATATATTAATCAAAATATGTATTAAATAAAATTGATTAATAATTAATAATAATTAATAAATTGGAATAATAATTATTAACAAAAAAAAAAAAAAAGAAAAAATTGTTCAAAAGAAAATATAAAAGTAACAGATACAAAAAAAATTTAAATTAAGAAAAAATGAAAAATGTACATGACGCCGAAAATTAAGAAGAATAGTCGCAATATCAGTTTGTAATTTCGGACCAACAAAGAGGTGCTCATAAGAGCGTCACCCGCCGTTCTGGTTGAAGCGTCAAATACGACTCTGATTTTCTGGTCATTCATATCTTGCTTTGGCACAGCATGATGAGGTATCAAAAAAAAAATAGGTTCCCTGGCCGGGGACATGTGTCCTAATTCGAGGTATTCTTGCGTAAAGGTTTTGTACTGCCTGTATAATTGCGGGTCTCTAGAGGCCTTTCGTTCCACATTGTACAGTCGCTTAAGAGCGGTGGCCTTACTGTTGCTTCTGTGATGGAATTCGTCCCGAAATGGTAAAGATACGACGTAACGGCCAGTTTCCGTCCTAGGTATGGGTCTGTTGGAAATGCTCCTCGCATAGACAATCTTCAGAGGAAGCGGCAATTGGAAGATGAACTTCCTCTACCTTCCAGAACTTCTTTAGGATTGCAGTTGTTTCTTCTTCCACCGAAACAAAAAGTGAAGTACTATTATCAACGACACTGTCGCTGTGGAATTGCCCAATCAAAACAGATCCAAAAATAGTATCCATTATCTGGGGCTGGTTAGGTTGAATGGTAGTTAGAAGACCACATATAACCTGTGCAAACACATCGGCCCCTAATAGAATATCTATGGAGCCTGGCTGCCAGAAATAGGGATCAGCCAGAGATAAATGTAGGTACTGCTGACGTACCTTACTGGGGATGGGTACCTGTGGAAGAAGAGTTGTTATAGATGGAACAACAACTAGTTCCACTTGTATTGGTGAACTGCAAGTAAAAGGAATTATACAGCAGCTGACTTTGCCTTGGATTTCTTTTAATTTAGTTCGACCCATGCCAGAAATAGTTTTTAATTTTCAATGGCATTAATCCCAATTTATTGGTGCATTCGTTCGAGATAAAGGAACACTGACTGCCACAGTCTAATACCCATCGAACTGTTTGATATTCACCCTTAATATCTTTAATTCGTGCTAATGCTGTACCCAGTAGGACTTCATTATGCCGTGCTACCGTGGAAGCTAAGGAAGCACCCTCGGCAGTTGGAGTTTCTTGTTTTGTAGATGGTGAGCGATCTGATTCAGCATTAGCAGCCACAGACGCTTGATTAGGAAAATGTAAGGAAGTATGATCTCGGCGGCTACATACTTGACAGGCTACTTTAGATGGACAGTGTTTTGTTTTATACCCAGGATGTAAACAATTTTTACAACCAGGCCAACCACTTAACAATTTAAACCTTTCTGAAGGCTCCTTATCTTTGTAAATAGGACAATGCTTTAATATATGACATTGAGAGCATATAAAGCACGCCAAAGACTTAGACTGTTTGGAAGAAGAACCAGATTTTTCTGAAGATGTGTTGCCTTCATGTTTAAGATTGGAAGCAATAGCTGGGGTCCGCACAAAAAAATGTTGTGCGAGTTTTATTTTGCCTCTGCGTGCCCTTTGGTTGATATTTATTTGGAGAGTTCAGGAAACCGGAAGTTGGCTTTCCGGAGGTTTCCGGCTGAACAGGATGAGCCAAACCTAATGAATTGCATCGAGTCTGGACAAAGGAAAGAAGCGTGCTCGATGTCGGAAATTCCGTATTTTCTCCTGCTAAGTGAATTTCAAAAGCCTCTCGCGTTGCAGGATCCAAACAAGCTACTGCTAATTCAAATAAAAGGTACTCTCCCAGATTAGGAATGCTCAGTTTTTTAAGAGCGCTGATATTCTGACCAACAACCGAACTAAATTCCTGAAATGAGGAAACGGATGGTTTGCCCTGAATAGGTTTAAAGTTTTGTATTTGATTGAGATAATAAGCCGCTAATTTGCGTTGATTGTTATATCTGACGTTCAAGGCATTCCAAGCTTGATCATAACCATCTGCGCTTAAAAGTATGTTTGCCAGTGTGGATAGGGCGTGACCAATTAAGGAACCACGTAAATAATGGTATTTATCCATGGCGCTGAGAGTGGGTTCATCATGAACCAAGGAGGTAAAAGTGTCCCTAAAGGTGGGCCATTTTGTTAAGTCACCATCAAAATTAGGTAACTTTATTTCAGGCAACTTCCGCTGAGCTATTAAAGAAGAACTGAAAACGGAAGTGCTACTATTTGTTGATTTTGAAGCTGTAAGCTGTAAATGTACTTTACAGCATTCCTTGTAATATCGTACCACAGCCTGCCGTAGTGTAGCATCCTCAGGAGTTGGAAAATCCGCCTCTGAACCCCTAAGTAAATAACATTCCATTAAGTTATCCCAAGTAATATCAAATTTTTCATAAAGTTCTGAAACTACCCAGAAAAACAGCTTTAGCTTCAGGGTCAACAAGCAGATGCTTCCTCTACATACAATTTAATATCCTTTAATAAAGATGTTAACCGTTTGTGCCCCAAGGCGATCCTTTGGTCAAGGGATAGGTTAGGGGTACTCCCTACACAAGTAGTAGGTTTGGTGGTCGGCGGCGCCATCATAGAAAGAGAATAAATAAACGAAACAAATCAAATCACTCAAAAATAAAAATTAAGATTACCTAAAACTAGAAATAAAAAAAAAATTAAAAAATAAAGTATGAAAATTGAAATATATAAATATATAACAGATACTAAGAATATAGTTTATATAAATATCGTATTGCCCGGTACGGTGAGATATAATAATCACTTCTTTAGAGTAATATTACAATAGTTTTCAAGTCAAACTGTAGTAAAGTCAAATAACTATAAAAAAACTGAAATGTAGTAACAAACTATCATGGATGGCAAGGTAAAGTCAAATAATTATAACTGGAGCAGAAAGGTAGACGGGGCAGGTAGGTGAAACATACCCCAATATTGGAAGATTATGTCTTCATTATATTGAGAAGCTGTTCAGCAAACTTATTACCAACAGGAAGTAAGATCAGTTCTGCTACTTACGTCCCTGTAGGACCAATTGTTGTAAAGTACATGTCAGTATATCAATTGCAATCACTCTGTTACGCACGTGTGCCAACAATTTTAATGTCACCTACTTAGATCCGACACGAAGTCTTTTGTAAAAATCCGACAGTCGAAAAAGCGACTTTATTGAGTAGTTTCTACAGTTTTTCATGATTTCATTAAAATGGCAAGATTTTCTTTAAACTGCCCCTACTAACTAAACACTTACAATGTCAATCACTTTTACTTCAAACTTTCTTCTAAGAAAATTTATTTTTGTAGGGCTGCAAAGCTGCGCTTAAGATATTCTCTAAAACGCATTTCAATGCAACTATCTGCGCGGCAGACACCCAAGGCGAGATGGCGAGCAGCGGGTGAATAACAAAAATGAATAATAATGTAAAACAAATGACTTACCCTTTGGTGACGGTGAGTGATGAATCGAAGAATTGATGATGAGACGACTGGCGGACTGAGAATGGAAGGTGTGGCGTGTGTGTGTGTGTGTGCGTGGGTGTGTGTGTGTGTGTGTGTGTGTGTGTGCGTGGCGAAAGAAAGGAACTCAGGTGAGCGTAAAGGGATTGGAATGCTCCGTAGAAGCGGATGAAGCTGTTGCTGAAGCGGCGGTTGAGGCGAGTCCACTAAGGCGCAAACGATATATCCTCGTGAAGGTGATGGCGCGGAGAGATGATTTATTGCACTCACCGATGGTTAATATTAATTAACGAGGCGAGCAGGTGCGTGTAAGGCGCAAGAGCTATAAGGGCTAAAGAGCTATAAAACAGGCAAAAGAAGAAGAAGCGGTAAAACAGAATGTTGTATCGGCGAGATATTGAAGGCATGTAAGTTGGAAAAGACGGGCGCTGGTAGAGGCGGCCGGATGTAGCAGGGGAAAAGAACATGAGTTGGAGTGATGTAATAGGATGTAAGAACGGAAAATTGGCCCTCAAGTACTATCTAAAAACAGGAGAGAAGGAAAGGGAGTAGGAAGTAGAAATTAGTGTACGAAGACAGCGCACGCATGCATGGGCGAATGCGCGTGCGCGGGAGAGCTGGGAGCACTAACACACCGACCCAATATCCCGCCTGGCCTGAAGGCTCGGCTTCAGTGGTTACTGGGACGGGAGCGGACAGAGTTTGGCGAGCGGACGGCGGATGGTGCCGGAAGCGGTGTGGACGTCGGGGACACGGCTGATGGAGTCACGTCCAGGATGAATGGCGGTGATGCGGCCTAAAGGCGTGGCGGAACTTTGTCCTGATGGACGATGACGACGGTGCCCGGCGCGACCTCCATAGCGAGAAGAAGCCACTTGGTGCGTTGTTGGAGGCTGTAGAGATACGCTTGACGTCAGCGCTTCCAAACGTTCTGTGGGACGCGCTGGGTAAGTTGCCATCAGGAACGGCGATTGATATTGAGGGCGGTAACATCGCGCTCAGGAGGCGTGGTGAGAGGGCGGTGAGGGGCCGGAAAATGGCCGGCGTAAGGGGTTCCGGATGGTTCGGATCGCAAGAGAGGGCGCGCGAGGGGCCGCTTCGACGTCGGTGGTCATGGTGAGCAGCTCCTCATAAGTGCGGCGCTGATCACCCAGGATGCGGGGAGTGAGGTGGTGCTTGGCGGATTTAATGGCCGCTTCCCAGAGGCCTCCAAAATGAAGACTAGCCGGGGGGATAAACCTCCAATCAGACGGCTTGTTGGTGACGTTCATCATCCAATAGGCGACCGACTTTACGGAGTTTGTTGTGGGCTCCGACGAAGTTGGTGCCGTTGTCGGAAAAGATAGTGGTTGGGAGCCCACGGCGAGCGGTGAATCGGCGGATGGCGGAGAGGAAAGCGGATTTAGACAACTCCAATGCAATCACGAAATGTACGGCTTTGGTGGTAAAACAGCTAAAAGCCACCAAATAACCCTTAGTGACCACCGCGCCACTAAGGCGGTTGCTAGAAATGGCGAATGGGCCGGCGACATCAACGCCGGTCACGGTGAAGGCGGTGGCGACTGTGATACGTTGTGGTGGGAGGTTGCCCATTGGCTGGACGACGGGGCGCGGTTTAGCGGTAAAGCATCGGTTACATTTGCCGATGCGGTGTCGCACCACCTTGCGCCCATCTAGGATCCAATAGTAGCGTGAGTGGCGAGAGCTCCGGCATGTAGAAGGCGAATATGGGCGTCGTCGATGATATGTTCTGTAAGTGGATGCTTCTTGGGAAGCAAGGCGGTGTGGCGGAAACCATATGGCAGGGAGGCAGAAAACAGCCGCCCGCCGACGCTGAGTATCTGCTAATCATCGACGAATAGGTGTAGCTGGCGCACCAGAAGGTGCCGGGAGCACGGGTGGCAGGCTTCCTGGATCTCTTTGCCCAGATGCTTGGATTGGGCCCTGGGTATTAAGGCGAGAATGGCGACTTGGATCTCGGAGGCGGTGAGGAATCCGGTGCGGTGGGCGGAGGGTTTGCGGCAGTTGAAGAAGAAGCGCAGGCAGTAGGCAGTTACGCACTGAAGAGCCATTAGCGAAGAGAAGCGTTCACAGACGATGTCATCCTCGTGACGGCACAAGCACAATCGAAGCGGGGGGTTTGGCCTCTTGCTCGATGGAAGCCTCGATGGTGGTGTGGAAGTACACGACTGCGGAGTAACCCGATTCGGAGGCGTCGCAGAATCCGACAAGATTAGAAATTAGTGTATGAAGAAAGCGCACGCACGCAGGGGCGGATGAGCGCGCGCGTGATCAGGAGAGCTGGGCGCACTAACACACCGACCCAACAGCAACTAAATGCTTTTTCCGATACATGAGCTCCCTAAATGTATTAGGGACATTAAATACATTGCTATGATATCAAATTTGAAGAAAATTCATATTAAAAATTATAAATGTGGTTTTACAGATCAGGTTTACGAATTTCCGAATTGTCTCGAAAATAACTCTAATGATTTTCTTTAGATTCTTGGAATTCTTCGGTTAGTTAGGTTAGTTAAGTTAGTTAGGTTAGCTAGGTTAGGTTGAAGAAAAAAAAAAAATCTGGTGTGAAACACTCACACAACTTTTTCTTACTTCAGTCTACATAATTGTCACTGACACATTTCAAACTTCTAACTGATCTTCAGTTTACACCAATGTGAGAATTTAAACATAATAAAATTACTTTATTAAACCATCACCTCCTCCCGCCCCCCAAAACTTCTTTAAATGAACTTTCTCGGCAAAAAGGTTCAATCTAAATTGATAGATCTCTACATTCATAGTTAGAATCTAGTTAGTATTCAAAATTGATAGATCTCTATATTCATAGTTAGTATCTAGTTAGTATTCATAGTTAGTATTCCAAATTGATAGATCTCTACATTCATAGTTAGTATCTAGTTAGTATTCATAGTTAGTATTCCAAATTGATAGATCTCTATATTCATAGTTAGTATCTAGTTAGTATTCATAGTTAGTATTCCAAATTGATAGATCTCTACATTCATAGTTAGTATCTAGTTAGTATTCATAGTTAGTATTCCACATTGATAGATCTCTATATTCATAGTTAGTATCTAGTTAGTATTCATAGTTAGTATTCCAAATTGATAGATCTCTATATTCATAGTTAGAATCTAGTTAGCATTCATAGTATTCCAAATTGATAGATCTCTATATTCATAGTTAGTATCTAGTTAGTTAGTATTCCAAATTGAATAAAATCCGTCGGTGTATTTATGGAAAAATCACAGAAAATGGAAAAAAACTTCAGTGAAAACACACTTCCGGTTTATAGTTTTCTTCAAATTCTGGATTTCGACAACATATTTATTTCTAATTAATATTGTATAAATGATAATAGAATTATGTAATGAACAAAAATAGCACTTTAGAGGAAACATCACTCCACCATCTCCCTAAAGCCCTCTTAAATGAATTTCCCAGAGAAATGTTTCAGATAAAAGTTGTAACTCTGTATATGTGAAGTTTAAGCCCAGTGGGGCTTTGGATAGTGAGGGTGTTTGGTCCATACACCACTAATAACATTATTCGAAGATACAAATAATTCCAAAAAACAGTAAAATCCATTCAGCTAAGTGTTACTGCCAGTTGACTGATTTTGTTCAAAACCTTATTGTCGGGCCCCATGCTAGCGCTTAAACTAAATATCATTCAGCGAATTTTCCAGTTTTAAGTTATGCTGACCACACACAAAATACAGACCGATTTCTAAAAATCACTTTTCCGGACTCAGGGGACCTCCAAACTGTATTTCCGGTGAAAACTCATTATGAAAAATTTGACACGTTCGCAATACTTAATTCCCCTTGCCAGCATTAAGAGAAAGTAATATATCTAATTTGCTAACGTGTCGGCCACTTATTTCCTCGTCATCTTCAGGGCTAGAGAAGTACAAAAAGTAGGTTTTTATTTACATATCTGCGAAAGTACATAGAGTGAAATGAATTGTTAATATTATTGTGTTACTAATATTGTGGTTATTATCTAATAGTATATTAAATTAATTATATTGCACTTGGCAATCAACTTTTATTAAATTTTTGCACATTTTAATATATACTTACATGTAAATTTGTTTTGTACTTTGTAATTTGTTGATATACTTTCTTGTAAATTTTATTGGATGTAAAGTTGTCTTATTCGCCTGTCCATAAAACATTGCTCCGAAGTCCAATATCGCTCTTATCGTGGCTTTATAAAACATAAACGCCAACTCTGTGTTTGCTCCCCACCTATGATGCGTTATAGCCTTTAACATATTATAATAATTGTCTACTTTCGTAGCTGTCTCCTTCATATGAGCTTTCCAGTTTAAGGGCTTATCTAATGTAATACCCAGAAATTTAACCTTCCTTAAACGTGGGAAATTGAAGCCACCTAGTTCAACTATCCCAGGGAGAGGAATTCTTCTTTTTCTCGAAAAAGGGCTCAAAATCGATTTACTTTCTAATAATGTCATACCATTTTCTATTAACCACATCTTAGTTTTGTTACTGCTTGCGATAAAACTGTTTTACATTCTCGATAGACCTTCCTATCACATAAATACATACGGCGAATTGAATAATTTTTACTACTATTAGTAAATGTCCAGATCTGCTACAATGTATACAAAACCGGACTTAGAATATCCCCCTGAAGTAAACTAGGTTCATTTGCTGTGGTCCTCTAATCTTATCATTAATTCAAAAAAAATATTCCTGTTGGTGAGCACGGTAATGACATTATTTATGAATTTAGCGAGGATTTCAAGATGACTTAATTTGTTGGCCAGAATGGGGATTAGGACGGAGTCGTAGGCTACCTTAATAACTAGGAGTAGTGCTAGCACACTTTTATTTGTAGTGAAAGCCACTTGAATATCTACAATCAGTTGCATCTGACAGTCGCTTATAGATTTTCCTTTTCTAAAACCATATTGGGATTTAGGAAACTTGTCGTGATACTCTAGCCATCATTCCAATCTAGTTTTTAGGAGCTTTTGTAAGTTTTATTACGCATGAAGCCAGATCTACTAGATGGTATGACGAATCAATTCCTCTTGGTTTGTTTGGTTTTAAAATGGGACATATTAAATAACATTTCCATACATCGGGAAGATTTCCATCTTTCTACATTTGATTAAATAATTCTAATAAACTCGGTTTCATATTCGGAGGTAGATTAAAGAGCATAGAGATCTGAATTTGATCGATGCCGGGGGCGCTATTTGAGTTCCGTTTTATTATTGAATTGAGTTCATTCATATATAAAATATGATTATTAAAGTACAAAATAAATTATGTTAAACATTCTTACAAATAAATTTAAGATTTATTTATAAGAATGTATCTCTTACTAATAATAGAAATAGGAAGTACTGCGATCGTGCCAGATTTTCGAAATTGAGTTTTCACGAACCCCGTCGCGTTTTCACGTTTTCCGGAACCCCGTGATTCCAAAAAAAGTGGTTTTTAGAAAATGGTGTGTGTGTGTGTGTGTGGGTGTATGTGAAGAGAATATCTCAAAAACGAAAAGTTGCAGGAAGCTCAAACTTGGTATTCCGTTTAGGATATAAATGTTATATATCGTGTCGCATCAGACACGACAGGCGAAATCCATCAACCGGAAGTGCACTTTATGAATAGGTATTTCAGTTTTTTGAGATTACTCCATAAAAGTGCCTACGGTTTTAAATACTAATAAGAGTTGTAAGTGCGAAGAAAATTTACGTAATATAACGTATAGTATCATTAACTATGGGACTGGCCGCTAGGTGCATCACTATCAACTTAATAAAGTTCAGTTTGAGTTTTGCTAAACCAAAGTGTGTGTTTTCTAATCCTTCAAATTAAAATATTTGATATTCCAGATCACAGCAGAAACCAGATTTTTCTTATTGCAATTAATACAATTTGACTCTTTTTTAAATTCCAATGTTTACAAAGGTTTTGTTGGCCTGCACATAAATTAAGGTGGTAATAAACTCCCACAAATATGTGGCTTGTGTGGGAACACCTCAGAAAATTTAAACCCAATTGACGGTGCCCCCACAGCTTCCATATAGTCAGTTTTATCAGCAAAAATTTTCCAAACAAAAGTATTACGTTTTTATCTGTTGTAGTTAACAAACCAAGTTTAAAGAACATGTTTTAACCATTTTCGAGGAAATTATAAAAAAACTCATAAATCAATTCTGTAAAGTCCACTTCCGGTAAACCGATTTTCTTCAATTTTGGAATCCGGGCAATGCTTCTTATATATCCTAATATTATATCGATGGTAAAAACATAAATTATACTGAATCGGTGTAGTAGTTTATTGGCTGTCTTCCAATGAATGTTGTGATTTTTTTTCGGGTTTGTTTGGAAAGTGAACCTTTTTTTACAGCCTTATTTTCTTTTAATTAATATTATATATTATACATTTAGTTCCCCTGACGTTTCGGCATTTTGGATGCCATTTCAAAGGATAAAAATGTTATATATCTGAAAACAATTTTTTTACAAAATACAATAGAATTTTGCAATTATAAAGAGATATATATGTTATAATATTTATTCTTTTTATAACTCCTATGTAACTTGTTTTATATTATGTATATTTTAGAACATATTGTTACTTTCTCTTACTCCTAGTAAGAGGAAGTATTGTAATCGTGTCAAATTTTCGATATCGAGTTTTCACCGGAAATATCCGTTTTGAGGTCCCCTGAGTCCAAAAAAGTGGTTTTTAGCAAATGGTCTGTGTGTGTGTGTGTGTGTGTCCGTGTGTGTGTGTGTGTGTGTATGTATGTATGTGAACAGCATACCTCAAAAACGAAAAATCGTAGAAAGTTGAAATTTGATATTCCGTTTAGGGGTCACCATGGGATCTGACTGTACGTTATCTGTCAAAATTCCTCAACCGGAAGTACCACTTTACTAGTTGGATTTTTTACTTTTTTGCGATTTTCTCAAAAATGGCTCCGACGATTTTCTTTAAACGTCAAACATCAACCACACATACAATGAGCTACAACTTTTATTTGAAACATTTCTCCGAGAAAATGCATTGAAGGGCACTTTTGAGAGGGGGTGGGGTTAGGTTTCCATCTAAAGTGCTATTTCAGTTTATTAGACAATTCTGTCATCTAACTAATGTTAATTAGAATTAAATATGTTGTTGAAATTCCTAGTTTGAAAAAAATCGGATAACCGGAAGTGCGTTTACTTTACCACTTTACTAAATGATTTATTCATTCTTTCGCAATTTTCTCAAAAATGGCTCCGACGATTTTTTTGGAACTTCCTATAAAACTAAACATGCAAAGATCTACAACTTTTATCTAAAACATTTATCTGGAAAAATTCTTTTAAGGGCATTTTTAGGGGAGGGGTGGGGTTAGATTTTCATCAAAGTGGTATCCTAGTTGATTATACAATTCTATCATCCAACCATAATTAGTTAGAAATAAATAGATGGCTGAAATTTCGAGTTTCAAGAAAATTAGTAAACCGGAAGTGCGCTTTTACTGAACAGTTTTTTTCAGTTTTCGACGAATTTCATGAATTTGGTACACAAACTATAAAATTTGTCAATTATCATTTAGAGAACTGGAGTAAGAGAAAGTTGTGTGAGTGTTTCACACCAGATTTTTTTGAATTTAGTTGGTGTTTGCAGTTGTTCATGTGTTAGGTTTAAGAGGTGCAGGTTAGTCTATGATAGTATAACATATGTGGTTTTAAAATATTTAACAGGTTGGAAAACATCTTTACTTGTGTGCACTCCTTACGGTAGTTAACTATTTTGTTGAGATTCATGTAAATAAATATTGCTTCTAATATTTTTCGTTTGTTTAAATTTTTTTCTCGGTCTATTATTGTTGCATTGTTAAATCTGAATTCATGGTTGGTGATTTTATGATGTTTTAGCGTTATGTTTCAGTGTTATTTTTGTATTTGATTGATTTCCTGTGTTGTTCAATTCTAGGTTTTAAGAAGTTTTTTGTATGTCCTAATCACAAACACCGAGAACCCATAATAAATAGTAAAGAAATCGTAAAATCCATTCCTTGCGAATGTGAGCTTCAATATTTAGGACATACAAAAAACTAAAACCAGTTACATAGGAGTTATAAAAAGAATAAATATTATAACATATATATATATAGAGAGAGAACATATTAATCCAAAGTTAAAGTTTTAATTTAAATGCAACACCCATAAACTTAACTCTAATACAGTACTCTACTTGTAAAATAAAGCCATTTCAAGCCAGTTGTCTACCATCTTGCTGATAGCTAGATACAACTCACAGCACAGTAAGTAACACAACTTGGTTAAATTTAACATACGTATAATAATAATAAAAATACTTCTACACAGGCCTTGAAAAGATACCCAAAATGCATAAGAATAAAACTAAAATTGATCTAACAATAAACCATTAGAAAATCTGAAGAACCAGATACACTTTCTGAGAACGTGGTACAGTTTCACAGCAATACATTTATTGTATATAATAAAAACTTTATCTATAAATATTGATGCAGATTAATAATAATCGTACAGAAAATTTTAACAAGTAACATACCGTTATTTAACTCTACATATTATGCATAAAAAAACGAGGAAAATATTCTCCAATTAAAAATATATTGTATAACACTCAACATACAAAAATAACAATATAAGGTTGGTATTAACAATTTGTGGACAATTAACATATATATCTTTATAATTGTAAAATTCTATTGTACTTTGTAAAAAATTTGTTTCAGATATATAACATTGTTATCCTTTGAAAATGGCATGCAAAATGCCGAAACGTCAGGGGAACTAAATGTATAACATATAATATAAATTAAAAGAAAATAAGGCTGTAAAAAAAGGTTCATTTTCCAAACAAACCCGAAAAAAAATCACAACTGAATCGGTACTTTGGAGGAAAGCTTAACGTTACTGCCCCCCTAGAACTAAAAACGGAAAAAACATTTTTCCAAGAGAAATGTTCCAAATAAAAGTATTCCGAGCTTATAGACAATCGTTTGAGCCATTTTCGAGAAAATTGCCAGAAACTGAAAAACATTCAGTACAGGAGCACTTCCAATTGATGGATGTAGATGTAGTTGCACTTTCGATTAATGGATGTTAGGGGTACTTAAACGGAATAGCACTTTGAGCTTCCTCAGATTTATGGTTTTTGAGATATTAATAGTTCATACAAAGATACAGACCATCAGCTACAAACTCAGTCTCGAAAATTTGATACGAACGCAGTACTTTCACCAGCAGTAATTAATTACATGTATATGTATAAGGAAAGAACATTGCAATATATTTACATAAATTACAATTAGCTAATTACAATACAACGTTAAAATCAATGTCAAATAGTGATGTATTTATAATATCACAATATCATTTACAATTCATTCCACTCTATATACTTGCTTCCGCACATATGTAAATACATGGTATTTCTCTAGCCATGAATATGGAAAAGGAATAAATCGGCGAAGCGCTGCAAACTAGATATATTTTTCCTTCAAGCTGCCCTAACTGAACAATTCCAAGAATCAAAATTTGCCAAGAACCATCAAATAATTAGCTTTTAATAATTAGTAGGAATGCTAATTGCATTTCTATTTGTAATATTCTTCCCTTAAAAATTTATTACAGTGGTCACATTATTCCAACAAATAAGAAATAATTACAGTGTTGTATTGAAATGTGAAAATGATTAGGGCGAGATGATATTGCTCTGTTGGCGACTGCAAGTTGTTGTTCAGGTACGTTGGAAACTTTCTTATGAGAGAACGGAAGTAATTCTGGCACTCCCGCCCACTGCCAAATTATAACGCCCTCCATATCCTGGCACTCTCTCTATAGCTATTCATTTTTTGTTGTAATCGCGCCTTCCTTTACAGACGTTCTCCCAATAGCTAGCACCCTTGAACCTTCCTACTTCAAATCTCAAGCAGATTTAATTAAACAACCCAACTAAAATGGAGTTCATAATAACATCTTTAATATCTTATACAGTAACAATTTCTTTAACCTCCTTTATTTATCTAATGTCTGATCGGATGTAGCCTGACAGCATTGCTTGTTTATTTATACTGCAGGACTGGTTATTACTTGACTGTAATTTAAAAGAGGTATCGGTCCCCTCACTGACAGCATTGCAATAGAAAACCATCAGTTGTAACATCTGAAAACATTGTAGCAGCTCCAAAAATGATAGAAGCTGATTCTATTTGTACAAATGAATTGACTGAGGAATCATTAAGTATGGGAACCGTCATAAAGTGAAGTAATGGGAACCGTAAGTATGTAAAGTGAAGTAATGCATATTTTTTCAGGCGTACTTAACGTCCAACTTGCGATTAAGTGCCATGGGTGGAGACGGATAGCAAACATAATTTCCTATATTTTATGCGAATTATACTCAATTAAAGTACTATGCCAAGACCGGATCGAACCCAGTGATACAAAATGTGCCTCAGCTTTGCGGTCCGTGTTTCTACCACTCAGCTACAGTGGCGCCTCGGAACCGTAATGTTCATACCTTTAGGATGAAGGAGGTTGTTCGTCGTTGGATTCCGCATTTACTAACGACTATCAAGTCCAAATGAGTGCAAATTAATAAAGAAACCTCAAAATTTGTAATGATGTCGGAAAACATTGACTTCTAAAATCGTACCTGGAGACGAACCGTACAAACATTTTACACGCTTTAAAATCACGGAAGTAAAGTGTGGTTTCACGAAGATGACCAAAAACTTCAACCACATACAAAAAACAGTTGCATTATTGAAAAAGTAATGTACGCAATTTTCTTCAGTAATTCTGGATTGACGATCAAGTGGGAGATAAAAGACTGTTATAGCAACTGTAACCAACTATACCTGCCACGATGTTTTATTCGGTACTTGATAATTTGAACGTCAGTGCTCCTTCCAGACAATGCCTCTTCACACACTGCCAGACTAACGGTCCAGTTTTTGGCTGCCAATGAGAACAAAATTAAACATTCACCTTAAGCTCATTGGCTATTGGCACATAAAATGAAATCAAGTTTTAGTGTAACCCTTTTTTTGGCCTTTATGAACTTTAATGTTCATTTATTCATTAATACATATTACTTCTATTTGATGTTTCCACTATTGATGTTGATCTTTTTTTTGAGAATGTAACAAGGTATTAATGAATAAATAAAACATTACGTTTATGAAGGCTAAAATAAGGGTTACATTATTTTTTTTTTTTTTAATTTTAATTTAAGGCGCGTCATCACGTATGGGCATTTAACGTATCCCGACTAGAGTGCCAGCGGCCGTGGAATGTGGAGGCTGTGGTTAAAGAAATATATTCTATTGGTTAAAAAATAAGTTCAAACTATTAGTGTTGCGGCTAATATTTTCCAATATTTGATCTGGAGTATATAACAAACATTTAACTACAAATTATTATTAGTATTTTTTTTTTTGTGTAACTTCACCGGTTATTAAAGTAAATTGGTGTACTTATTAAAAATTGTACACGCTGGGCTCAATTAACTACAAAATGCGCACTGCAACATTTACACTATAACTATTATTTTCATTGACACGTCAACACAGGGGTCCAGATGAAGGTGGGTAATGCTAGGTTAACACCCTCCAACCAAGCAATCTTTACACAATTTTCTGTTTTGTTCCTTCATGAGAAAGGCCTCTTTGGAAATTGATGTGGGCGGTAACGCGTTCCCCCATCCACATCATAGCCTTCTGGGATGTATTGAGTTGTTTGTTACGTAGTACCCTGTGTTTCTAGTAAATTATCAATGATTGTGAGCAGTCACTAAGGTGCGGCTTACAGTGGTTTAACAATCTTGCGTCAACTAGTTTTTATCCGTCTTTAACTCCGTAAGTGGGTTGGTAGATTTGAGGTCCAAAGAGCATGAAAATGTGATTTTAAGATACTATGTGATGTACTCGTATATGTATTTTTTTTAAGTTTTCCCCTTGAAAGTAACCCTTCCTAGGGGGATTTTATTTTCCACATGCCCCATACAATATTACATCTGTTGTATATCTATAGTATTATCAATATACAATTTATTATTTACAAAATATTGGAATATAGTGTGTGTAGAAAATCGTGTGTGTTTTCGTCCGTATGTATGGTTTATGTATGTTAAAGCCTAATTCAAAAACAAAACTCGTAGAAAGCTCAATTTGATGTACGGTAGGATGTCAAAATAACGGCGATCCGACAACCAGCAATCATCACAAATAAGTCAAAAATACTATTTTTTAAATCTTTGCGATATTCTTTAAATTTCGTAAGTCTACGTTTTTATTTAAAACATTTTTCTGGGAAAAGTGATTTAAGAATGACAAGAATTCCTGTCACTTGTCTCCTGTAACGGCTTGCACAGCTAGTTGATGAGTGTAATTTCTGGATTTAGCGTCCCCATACTGGTCACAAATTCACTTACTCTCTTATATTTACACCTGCACATTTAACAGATCATTGATTACACTAACCTTACACACACAAACATACCTAAAGAAAGCCAATCATCAAGATTTTTGGATTTGTAACACTCCCTCTACACAAGTCCTTTTTTTTCTTTATTATTATTTTTCCCCCCTTTTTTCCTTTTGCAAATAGAAACAGCGGGGGGGATTCCAACCCACTGAAGATATTTCAGATTGTTATAAATTGAGGAACTTCCTCGCCAGCCTCGCTGTGTCCAATAACACAGACTTCTCGCCCTCTCCAACAACCAGGGTTCCAGCTCGAGCTCATGTAGATTATAGACTAGGCCATTAGCCGATATAACGGGATTACCCTAACCACATCTAGCTGACACATCTCTTTAATTTCAACCGCTAGATCCTGGTACTTCCGCTTCTTCTCGGCTAAAGTTTTGCAGGTATTGTCGTCAAAGGGAATCCCTACATCTATTATTTCGGCTGCTCTTTTTCGGGTATTTAAAATAAGGATGTCCGGTCTGATCCCAATACACCTTAACCCCGTCTTTTTCCACTATGGCCTTCGGGGAATACCTGTAATAAGGGAGCTCCTCTCCCTCTGGCACAATCCCGAGTTTGACTACCAGCCCTGATGGAGCATGCGCGCTACATTATTGTGCCTTGAGAGGTACTCAGTGCCTGCTAAATTCGAGCACCCAGCGATGAGTGCTGAATGGATTCTACCGCTGCGTTGCACAGCCTGTATCGGTCAGAGATTTCTCGATCCCCGATTATGTGCCTCCGTTATGTCTTGTCGAAATCACTTGGCCTTGGATTGCGAGTACAAATCCTTCCGTCTCCGGAAAGAGTTCACCCCGCACGGCCACTTTACTGATATTTCGCGAGATATCGCCCGCCTCCAACGCCACATAATACCGGCCATAGAACTCCTTCTTTTCCATTCTTCTACCCGGTGTTCGCAAGTAGTCAACCGAGGGCCTTCTGGACCAGCCAAATCGAGCGCTGTGTATCCCCTACTGTGCACTATAGTTCTTGAAATACAGCCAACTTGTTTCCTAGGAAGTATGATGAAGAGCACTTTCCTGCCTGCGACAGGCTTCCCGAATGTTGACGAGTCCCTTGCCTTCCAACTTCCTTGACAGGTATAACCTTACCTTGGAGGATTTTGGGTGATGCATCTAGAAGCAGTCATCTCAGTCCTGACAAATCTGTCCAGCCGCTCCAGTTCAGTATCAGACCATTTCAATACGATACGATAACACTGACATAGCCCATGTATTTATCGCTTTTACTTTATTTCGCCCATGCAAGAGCGTTTTTAATATAACCCTGACCCTACTCCTAAAAGTCTGGATAAATTGCTCCCTTGCGGTCTTCCTAAATTCCAGCAGCTGATTCATGCCAAGGTTCTCATAAGCGTCCGTCACACCATTGCTGTTAATCAGCGTACCATTGTCTAGCTGCATATTCTCTTGCTCTGTTATTTTCCCTCTGTACATTCTAATACCAAACACTTGTTCACTCCCAGTACCATTCTGATCCCCTGACTAATATCTGCTACCGTTTCTAAAAGGCTTCGCAGCTGTTCTTTACTTCTGGCATATAGCTTGAGGTCATCCATGTAAAGACTGTGCGAGATGGCCGCGCCCGAAGATGGCTGCAGGGAATATCCTAATTTGGTGTTCTTTAATAGGGTGCTCAAAGGATTGAGAGACAGGCAAAACCATAAGAGGCTGAGATTATCCCCTTGGAAAACCCCTCTACGGATGCAAATAGCGTTCGTACGGTAGGCTTCATGACTACTTCCAACACACAACTCCGTACTCCACTTCTGCATTAGCCGGCTGAGCAATTGCACAACTTTTTCATTGACCTTGAATATCCTAAGAACTGCCAATAGCCACTCATGAGGTACCGAATCGTAGGCTTTTTGGTAGTCTATCCAGGCAACGGCTATATTTCGGAGCTTTCTTCTGACTTGCGTAGCAATAACAGAGTCTAAAATCTGGAGCTCTTTACATCTTTTTCTCTTTTTCAGCATCCTAACTGCTCTGCCATTATCCCATTCTGATTAATGTGCACCTCAATTTAAGCACATAATAGGGCGAAAATCCTTGGAATACAAGTTCTGTCCAACTTCTTTGGGAGACATATAGGTAATGCCAGTTGCAAAGTTATTTGGCGGGTGTGACTCGCCACGCAGCATTCTCTGATAATATCTGATCAAATGGGAATGGGTGCTTTTAAAATATTTCAGCCAGGAATTTTGAATGTGGTCATTGCCTGGCGCTCTCCAGATCCTCATTCGAGAAACAACTCTGCCGACATCGGCAGTTTCTATTTCGAAATCGCTCATTTGTGGCGTGCGTGACATATTATCTTTATAGTGCCCAACCAATGAGCTCTTTCATCATAGTTCTGAGCAACCCCCTAAAGTTTATTCCAATAGTCTCACATGTCTTGCTCCGCTGGTAGAATTACTGATTTCGCATTTTCTGCACGAACCAATTTTTTTAAAAGATCCTCTCATTTGCCATAAAATCTCTATTCTGTTTCCTTCTTGAGGCCGCTTCTTTATATCTCCTCAAACGGTTTGCATAAGCAGCAAGTTTTTGTTTTAAGAAGTCGCAATGAAGAGTTAATCTGTCGTCCAGATCGGCGGTCATTATCACTTCATCTATATCAGCTACTATTATTTCGTCTATTCTCTCTCGCTGGATCAGCTAGGTAACTTTTAATTTGACCTATCATCACACGAAGTTCTGCAACCCTTCTTTCAAGTCTCCTTTGCCAGGGAGGAATTTTTTTTTTTTTTAATTCATTAATACAAACATTCCTGTGGTGGTACCCGAGCATTGCTCATACCCACCTTACAATACTCTACATTAATTACAACAATACACATTACTATAACTACTCTACCAGATAAATAAAATTGTACAAAAAGTAACTAAATTAAATTAATAAAATTAAAGTTAAGATCTGTACAGGACGCTCGGCAACTCAGCCCCTCCTAAACGATGGTAAAACCACCGTTGAGGAGGGTTACCGTCCCCGCCACGTGGAGGCGTGCCCTACTATCCAGCTGGGTCCATCGACACTTTTGTACTTATTAACTAAAAATCACAATTCAATAAAATTAAATCAAATCAATCAAATTTAAGTCAAATTAAATTAAGTTAGATTACATCATCTTACATTAAACTAATAAAACTATACTAAATCAATTTAACAATATTAACTTATAATCACACCTCACTCCTATCGCCCCCTAACCAGTCTTCTGCGTCGCTCGAACAGCGCCACCGCAAACTTATTGAATGCAATAAAGTTACTCTTATCTTTCACAAGCCAGTGAAACGAACCACTCTGCTGCACCAAGGAGCCAACTTCACCCTCCAAACGGAACCTCAAATCCGCATATTCAGTACACACCAGCAAAACATGCTCCCAGTCTTCTGGCATTCCACACACACAGTCTGGGGCCTCACTCAGACCAAACTGATGAAGTCTCTCATTAAGAGAACCATGTCCCGTAATCAAAAAGGCTAACGGCACACCGGGTAGAAACCACTCCCTAACTTTACCACTCACCCAAGAAACCTCGGGAATGAACCCAAAAGTTATTCTTCCCTTCTCAGGGGACCTCCAACGTGCCTCCCATACCTCCACAGCTTCTTGAAGAATTCTTCTTTTCTCTTGCCTCATCCAGTTGATCAACTCAACGTCCACCCCCGGAAGCCTTCTCACTCTGATGGGACCAAAACACGCTTCCCTTCGCCGCTTCAAACTGTACTCCAGACCTCGACGAGCAACCAACAAATCCAAAGGCATCTTGCCCGTAATAGCTCGTAGTGCATCCGTTGATATAGTTCTACAGCATCTTCTAATTCGCAACAATACTGACCGCTGCAGGCTATCCAAACACCTTCTAATTGCCACTTTGTTTACAGATCCAAACCAGGCCCCAGCCGCATATGTGACCAGAGGAGCCACGATACCATCATACAGAGTATGCAACGCCAAACCCTTGAAGCCCCACTCCGCCCTCATCACTCTTGCAAGTTTACAAAAAATCCCCTTAACCTTAGTTCTTAAGTACACAACATGCTTATTGAATAACAAACCTTCCTGTAAAACTACACCTAAATAATTAACCTCTGTACTGTACCTGATAGAGACCGACCCAAGCCTAACAGACGGGTGCCTACTCCCACTTAGCCTACCTTTTAGTAACATTGCCGTGGACTTTAAACAAGAAATCTCCAATTTATGCAACCTCGACCAGCTATCCAGCCGGCCAAGCACTTGTGATGCCTTTCCTTCTAAATCCCTTCTACTATTACCAGCAACGATCACTACAAGATCATCCGCATACGCGACCATGTCACACCCCACGTCCAAGTCCAGCAACTCATCGAAAACCATATTCCACAAGAATGGGCCTAAAACCGATCCTGCCAGGGAGGAATGTAAGGCAACTTATTTCCTATCTTCTCAGCATCTTTTTGTTTTCTTTTGTTGGGAGGAGTAAGCTTTATTGTCACGGCACTTGCAGCCACATAGATCCAATGGCGGATAGAGTCAATATCTTCTGTGCATGGAAGGTGCTTTGCTAGAATTCCAGCCATCATAGTCACTACCCCTAAAACCGACCTATTATATGGATCCTTTCGGATTACTGGTCGCGCTTGAAGAGAGAAACTTTCTTATTTGAGATGCTCCGAAATAAAGATCTCTTCGAACTCGTCACTGTCGCCCGAGACGCTCTGAGCTTCAGACGTATGATGCGCAATTCCAGTTTGTGAATCGGCGGTCGCTAGTCCGACATTCAAATTTTCCTCCACATCACATTCATTTATTAAGAGTCGTTACCTCTGCCCGCCTGTTCTATTTCTGCAGCGACATCCTATCTAATCCTTTGCACTTCCGCCTAAGATAAAAAATTTCTTGACAGAACTACACTACCTGATCAGCAATTCTCTGAGATGACACCTGTACATCTGGGTATTTTTCCCTCCAGTGACGTCCCTCTGAAGCTTCGTTGCGATGAAATACGTACGAAGTGCGGCTATATTCATGTTACGGTTCCTCTGCATGCGCGCGCGCCCATTTCTAGCCTGCAGCCTAGTTCCGGTATTACGAACGGGAGGCAAACTTGCCTCCAAATCCGAGCCAGAGTCCAGGCTACTTCCCGTTCGAAGGGGGAACGGTTACCACTTTAGTGTCCGGACAACGACGGACCTTGGCCCTCCGCTTGCGGTACTCTATTAGATTCCATTAAACGAGCTTGGAGTCTTTTGGTGACATTTCGCTGGGTAGCGCCACTCGCTCCACTAGGCCCAGCTAGGGACTGAACTTCAGTGGATTCAGAGGCAGTCCCCACCACTGATCTACTCATTTCCCAATCCAGGGTAGTTTTTTCTTTTTTTAGACTCCATTATGTAGGGTGTGGGCATTCTTTTTAGTCTCGACCTACCAAAAGACTCATCCTCAGGGACGGTCGCCCTAGGGTGTGTACTGTACATGACCTTTGTTGAGAATGATGTTTATGTGTACTGTTCTGGTGAGTGGGTGCGGTGTTCTGTACTCGGGAAGCTGGAGGATCGTAAAGCATAAGTCATAAATTATTATGCGTACATGATGCAATATATCTCACTTTCACAAATATATAATTATATATTTAAACAGGAAAAAATATATCATATAAACTAAATTTAAATATTATAATATAATTGAATTAAAGTCTATTGATTTAATAAATATATGAAAGTTTTTAAAGTTCTTTTCTATCAGTAGCTCACTTTGTTTAGGCGGCCACTTATTACCCAGATATAATACGTATTGTCTGATCCATTTTGCTCTTTATTACACTGTCAATGAGAAAGGCCATTTTACACATGTATTTGTATCTGCGTGAATTGAGGGTAAATTTCATGTTATAAACTATCGGGATTAACAGTATTACCTAAAATAGGGTAGAAACCTGAAAAGTAATCAATGTAACTTTCAATATATCTTTCGAGGAATATCTGCAATATATCTGCAATATAACTTTCGAGAATATATCATTGTCAAATAGAGAAATGTCTTTGAGGTTCCGAGTTTTGGAACTGTGTGTTAATCTAAAGATCAATAGAAAATGATGAAGGTTCCTAGAAGTTTATGAAGAGTCAGTTACATTGCAAATATGTGCAAAAAGTTTAAAAATAAAGATAATAGAAAAGTTAGAAAAAGTCTCTTGAAAACCTCACTGCATTCATAATTTTCCACGCGAAGAACTTACCAACAGCCTATCAATAACAGATTATTTTTTTTTAAATCGAGGCTTAATGCGACAACTTAACGAAATAGAACTTATACCGATCAACTAAACTTTTTTCGATTAAATTAATCTATTTTGATCCAGTAAACATTGTTTAAATGGAATGAAAGATTTAAGTAATTTGATTGAAAATGTTGATTTATAAATAGATTTATAATCGATTAATTTGGTTTAAAAAAGTTTTTATTGACTGAAATAAAAAGAACTTTAGCGCATCATCCCATGAAGAGCTAAACTACCGACGGCGATTTTATTTGGGGCCCTATGGTTAAGTACGCTGCGGTCGCCATGCCGTTTATTTTTGGCCTTCACTGCCAAATTTGCTATTACCTGTAGCTTCCCAATTTTATTCACGATGCTCGGTCAACGACATTTTACCCCTCACAGGAATCAAACCCTGAACTCTCGTACCAAGGGCAAGTGCGCTAGCAAGTGTGTGAGGAGCGTTCATTGAAAAATGTGGAGCCTACTCAGACAATGTTGCAAGCTATATACGCATATCTTGAAACGCCTATTAATCGATATAAAATCAGAAAGAAAATAAAAATTGGACTGCGATGCTAATGTACCCACTTCATATTTATAAATGGTGTCCGTGTGTACTGCACAACATTCCGCTAATACTGCCAGTACTACTAAACATAAACTTGTCCTTTTTATTAAAATTCGTGCTAAAACATTGTTTTAGCAATCACTAGAAGAAATACAATGATTAAGGAACTCATAACAGAAATAAATGCAAAAAAAAATTATGTAAATGATGTAGCGACTCGGTGGAACTGCGCCGCTCACCTAGTTGAATGTATCCCCTGGATTACTAGCAAATTATTTTCTTAAATTATTTGCGATTAATTTCAGAACTACCTAATTATTTCACACAAAAATCGTAAATGACGTTTAAAGAGACAAGAAATTAGAGACAACATGGTGAGTAGTAAAGAAAGGAGAAGAGACGGAATGTGACTCTTCTTCACAAGATACGCCACTCAGGCAAAATTTATAGATCTTTTTTGTTATTCACAGTCTCACAAGGAGTTAAAACGTGCAACACTGGTTTTATATTACATCTGTTTGGTACTTACAGGTATCAGGGTCTACAAGTAACCTAAACTGACTACTTTATAACAAGGTTATATTAGCGAATTATCGCGTGTAGGCTACTACAATACAACACAATTCAGCTCTTACATCACCTTTTCACAGTTTCTTACAAGTTGCTGCAAGCATCGTACTAAAGGCACTGCAGGTACGTACATATTCATTCGAGAACTTTTACTTTCTCTTTGTTCTAAAATAGGAGATATCGCAATCGTGTCAATTTTCGAAATTAAACTGGAAATATTTGTTTTAAAGCGAAATAAAATCTGGTGTGAAATATTCACGCGAGTTTCACTTATTGCAAGTATTATGGCTCTTGATGACAAATTTCATTCACTTAATATTTTTACTAAATATATACTGGCCATTGATATCGTACGTATGACCGGATTGGGCCAAATTTTTTATTCCACCAAATGGGCTAGCTGAGTCTTATGTACGTCTCTGGATTTGGAAACACCGCCAAGTGACAGATAAAACCGCGTTTAAACAAAACCAAATCCCAAACTTGCCGCTTTTCTGATTTTTGTTGTTTGTTTTTTTGTTTTCCCTCAGGCACGCGCTCCTCTGCCCAAATATGCTACACTGAACACATCAAACCGTCCTATACTGACTCAAACCCGTAGACCGAATAGACTAAGTTTCTCCACTAACACCAAGCTTTTCTGATATATAATGTACTGATATTATAATGTCATATCATGTCATAACGTACGCCTACGTCCGTTATAAGCAACAGTTAAACACGCTTATATATATAACAGTTAAAATATTATCACTCATCGTTTAAAAACATTATCTTTTAATGTTTGTTATGAAATACTATTGCAAACTATTAGTTATGAACTGTCTTCGCTAGATATACAAAGCAGAACAACTCACAAAACTGACTGCAAATATTAACAAACTATTTGATGTTTTCGCCTTCCTTTGGGACACAAGAAACAAAACAAACAGTTGCCAGTAAGTCCAGTTTTAGAAATGTTTTTCAAATGTACGTAAAGAAATTTGCAGTTTGTTGAAAGGAAATGAGTTTTTTTTTGTTTCCTTTTGTCGGTTTGCTGTAATTCGGACATGATGAATACGTTTAAACAGAATAATAAGTTTCTGTTAAGGAAATGATGTAATGATGATGGTACTTTAGAGGAGAGCCAGCCTTCACGTTTCTCAGAATAATCTAATTTACATTCTCTTACTAATGTCAAATTTTCAATATCGTGTTTTCACCGGAAGTACACGTTTCGAGATCCCCTGAGTCCAAAAAAATGGTTTATAGAGAAAATAGTGTGTGTGTGAGCAGCATATCTCAAAAATGAAAAATCTCATGTGAAACAATCACACAACTTTCTCTTACTCCAGTTCTCAAAATTATAATTGACAAATTTTATAGTTTATGTACCAAATTCATTGAAATTCGTCGAAAACTGAAAAAACTGTTCTGTAAAAGCGCACTTCCGGATTACTAATTTTCTTGAAACTCGAAATTTTGGCCATCTATTTATTTCTAATTAATTTTGTTTGTATGATAGAATTGTATAATCAACTATGATAGAACTTTAGAGAAAAAAATAACCCCCCCCTCCACTAAAAGTGCCCTTAAATGAATTTCCCCGGAGAAATGTTTTAAATAAAAGTTGTAGATCTTTGTATGTTTAGTTTATATAAGATGTTTCAAGAAAATCGTCGGAACTATTTTTGAGAAAATCGTGAAAAAATGAAAAAATCATTTAGTAAAGTGGTATAGTAAACGCATTTCCGGTTATCCGATTTTTTCAATCTCGGAATTTCAACAACATATTTAATTCTAATTAGCATCATTTAGATGACAGAATTGTTTAATAAACTGAAATAGCACTTCAGATGAAAACCTAACCTCCACACAGACCATTTTTCAGTTTTTTCAATTTTCAACATTTTTTCAGTTTTCGACGAATTTCAATAAATTTGGTACACAAACTATAAAATTTGTCAATTATAATTTTGAGAACTGGAGTAAGAGAAAGTTGTGTGATTGTTTCACATGAGATTTTTCATTTTTGAGATATGCTGCTCACACACACAGACTATTTTCTCTATAAAATTGTTGTCTGACAGATAATTCATGTATTGCTCAACATGAGCGGAGCATGATGTATATGGTAATTAAGAAAAATAAAAAACACACACAGACCATTTGCTAAACACCATTTTTTGGACTCAGGGGACCTCAAAACGGATATTTCCGGAGAAAACTTCGTATCGAAAATTTGACACGATTACAATACTTCCTCTTACTAGGCGTAAGAGAAAGTAAAAATTGGAGAAACTTCAAACTTGATATTCCGTTTAGGTACCAACATGGGATCCGACAGTAAGTTATCTGTCAAAATTCCTCAACTGGAAGTACCACTTTACTAAATTTTTTTTTTCACTTTTTTTGCAATTTTTCTCGAAAATGGCTCCAACGATTTTTTTTAAGCTTCTATATCAACTGCACATGCAAAGATCTAAAATTTTTCAGAGACATTTTCCGTGGTAGCCTGCTTCATTTTGTGGTCATCGACCGGTTTCGGGCGTTCGCCCATCTTCAGGATGCGTTTTTCAGACAGTGTGACAACACAGACTTGCACAGAGCAAACTTAGTTTTCAGCATCCTGAAGATGGGCAAACGCCCGAAACCGGTCGATGACCACAAAATGAAGCAGGCTACCACGGAAAATGTCTCTGATGCTTTCCAGCTCTGCGGAACCAACCACCACAACATCTAAAATTTATATTTGAAACATTTCTCCTGTAAAACTTAATTAAGGGCTTTTTTGAGGAAGGATGGGTAGGTTTTCCTCTAAAGTGCAAGTTCAGTTTACTACTCAATGCTATCATCTAAACATTATTAATTAGAATTAAATATGTTGTTGAAATTCCAAGTTTGGAGAAAATCAGATAATCGGAAGTGCTTTTTTACTAGAAAGTATTTTCAGTTTTAACTAAAACGGCTGCACGATTTTCTTTAAACTAACTGTGTGAACTACTTATCTAAGCAGCTACAACTTCTATTTGAAACATTTTTTTCAGGTAAAGTCATTTAAGGGGACATTTGAGGGAGAGGTGGGTCATGTTTTCCTCTAAAGCGCTATCTTAGTTGACTATATATAATTCTACCTCTAAAAAAATTAATTAGAAATAAATATATTGCCAAAATTTGGAGTTTCAAGAATATTAGTAAACCGGAAGTGCGTTTTTACTGAACCGTTTTTCACTTTGTGCTATTTTGTCTAACGACGAATTTGATTAAATTTGGTATACTAACTATAAAATTTGTCAATTACGATTTTGAAAACTGAAGTAAGATAAAGTTGTGTGAGTGTTTCACATCAGATTTTTAGATCTTCAAATGTTTACTAAGTATAGTAAGTTTAAAGAAATCGCTGGTGTCGATTTTGAGAAAATTGCGAAAATAAAAATATAAACTGTTTCGGAAATTTGCACTGGTCCCTGGCCGATCACAATTGAAATTTGGAATTTTAACAACAAATTATTTCTCATTAATATATTATAGATGGGGGAATCGAACATTACATTGAAATGGTCATTTAGAGTCTAACTTCTTCCCTGTCCCGCAACCGTTCTAAAATGAATTTTCTCAGAAACATGATTCAAATAAAAATCTTTTTACAGAGTCTACATTACACAATGGTGGTAGATCGTGATAGGCTTTAAACAAAATCGTTGGCGCCGTTTTTGAGAAAATTGAAAAATTCATTCTCTAAAGTGGTACTGCTAATTGAGGAGTTTTGACAGATAACTTCCTCGAATACCTGATAAAATCCAATGTCAGTTTGAATTTACTTTGAATTTTCGATTTTGAGCTTTGCTGGTCACTACTATATATAGTACACACAATACACACTATAAGATATAACACACACAAAACACATTTTCTATAAAACACTATTTGGAACTGTTGAGCTCAAAACGCGTTACGAATTCTTCTCGTACCAATCTCTCTCTCTTATATATATATAATAATATCTGTATATATATAAAATATCTCTATATAGTAAAATATCTCATATATATGAAAAATATTCTCGAATATATAAATATCTCTATATATATATAAATAAATATCTTATATATATAAAATATCTCTATATATATAAAATATCTCTATATATATAAAATATCTCTATATATATAAAATATCTCTATATATATAAAATATCTCTATATATATAAAATATCTCTATATATATAAAATATCTCTATATATATAAAATATCGCAAAAAAAAGGTCAAAAACTGTTTTGTTTTTTCATAGATTTTAAATCTGCTTTTGATTCTCCCGAAAGAGAGTCACTTTACTGTAGGCTTTATTCACTGGGGGTTTCTGCCAAACATATTGAAATCTTGAAAGGATAAAGATACGGAATCATCAGTATGGACTTAAGGCGTTTAACTAAAAGTTTCCCTAACAAAGTTAGTATTAAACATTTTATCGCCAATTTTATTCTCGCTATTCATTGATGATTTGCATGATATAGCAAGATTATGAGGTATTCGAGTTGCTGGGGTTAATATCAGATGTTTGCTCTATGCAGACGACATAGTGATGATGCAAGCGACACGACTGTATTCAGAACGTGATTGATAGATTAGCCATTTTGCCAATTATGGAGTCTGAATGTCAATCTTAATAAATCCCAAATGATGGTGTTTAGAAAAGGAAGTAAACTTGCTCGTAATGAATACTGGGTTTTTGAAGGGAAATATATAAACATTGTAAATCAGTATAAGTAAGTACTTGGAGTGTGGTTGTCTCGCCAATTGTCGTTTCGTTTCAATTTTGAGGAAAAGTTAAGGGCAGCGAAAGCAGGTATTGTATCTGTCTATAGTACTATTTTAAAGAAAAATTAAATTCCGGTAAGTACTAAGTTAGAAATTTTTTATTCTGTATTCAGGTCGATACTTTGCTATGCTGCGCAAGTTTGGGGATTTATGTGGAGTGATTATATAGAAAAATTAAATACATTTATCAAAAGGTTGTTCTATTTGCCCAGTAACAACACAAACTATATAATATATTTCGAGGAAGATATACGCCCTTTAAACCTTTTTACTCTGAACTTGCCATTAGCGGTATATACAGAAAGTTTTACATCTTCCTGATTGTCATCTCCCAAGAATATTGGCAAAGCAAGTAATAAGCGAAAAGTTATTTTGGTATAGTGAGTATCTGGAGATTTGTAAAAACCATGATTACAATGAAACTGCTTACCTAACTGAGAGTAATAAATGTTTACCAAATGACGCTTTAATGGAAACAATAGCTGAAAAATTTAATAATAAATTATTTAGGAAGGGGAATAGCTAAGTGGTTAGCGTACTGGACTCCCACGCGGAGGACCCGGGTTCGAATCCAGCTGTGCTACCCTTAGATTTTTTCTTCCTAGGAGCCTCTACAGCTCACTGCCCAGTAATGGACAGTGTTGTCTGAAACGAGAGAGCACTGCCCGGAAGCCTGCAGTGCACTGAGAAGGCTCCGGGCGCCAATGGCTATAGATGTTGACGCGCCTTAAATTAAAAAAAAAAAAAAATTATGGATGAAAGCGCAAATGACAACCTTCCATATTTTGCACAAAAAATCAGATTTTCATTTAGGGCAGAATCATTATATTAACACCAAAAATTTTCATTTTATGCAAACAATAATGAAACTGAGGGGGCAGTTAATATTTGAATTATACAGAGGAGCGTTTCGAAGAGCCGTATTTGTGTCACTGTGCAATATGGATGAGATGAAGACATAATACATTATATAGCCGTTTGTCCAGTTTTGAAAGAGTTCAGAATGAGATGGTTCATAGTCAAACACTAAGTGAGAGGAGCTAATAAAATATGTGAACGGTCAAGACGGAAACAGGCTCTATCGCTATCACCTAGAAGCTGCAAAAATATAGATATTTCCCAATACGGAGTTCATATTAATATTTGAAAAAAACTATTAAAAAAATTATATAAAATAATAACCTGTAGGCCAATCCTGAGACGTCCATGTACGTAGTTGGTACTAAGGGTTTATTTACATTTTTTATTTCTAATCACTTTTCTACCTGTGCTTTTTTTCTTTTTTTTTTTTTTGAGCGTTGGTTTATTTTAATTATTATTATTATTATATATAAAATATGTTTGTGTCTGCGAACAAAATATCTCATTAACGAAAAACCACAAGAACCTCAACCTGTGTTCCTTGCAGGTGGCAAATTGCATCCGACACTAAGGTTTCGGACAAAATTCGTCATTGCATAGTCGGGTGTACTGTTTTTTGTTAATTTTTCAGTTTTTACAATTTTTTTAAAAAATGATACCAACGATTTTCTTTAAATTGAGCAAACTAACTATATTAGTACACAAAGAAGGATCACTTTTATTTGAATTATTTTGCTGTGAAAATTTATTCTTGCGGTTTCCAGGGGAGCAAAACGTTAAAGAATTAACTTTGGGGGGTCTAACTTTGAACTGCAAAGAGAAATTAGACAGGAGGCTGACAGAGAGCTCTTCTGTGCAAACACTCACACACAGCTAGTTCTTTTACTCTAAACACCTTATCCCCAGTTCTAGTTATGTCCATAGAGGAGCTGAGGCCAACGTCTGGTAATAAAACCAAGTTTGATAAAATATGTCAAATAGTGTAATAATTAAAGTACATTAAAGCACCGGCGTACATTATTACATTATATTATGACATTTTTTATGCATACATTACTGAGTCACAGACACCATACCACTGACAATGCGTATTGCACTCTTCTTTATATAACGTCTCTAATTTAAAAATATGATTTTATTCAGGTGGCATCCAATTTAACAATTTAATTCATTAGTGAAATAATTTACTAACTAGCCAAATAAACTGGAGTGCTTGCAATCATTGTTCTGAAGATGGAGATTTATCTGGTTGTAGGCGATATAATTGAGACTTGCTGACATGTCAACAGGCTGATGGTACTAAATGTCAATAGCCTGCTGGTTTGTCAACAGGACAACCCCTCTCTTTCGAACTTGTCATTTGTTAACGCGTTCCAAATGACACATCAGTTTTCACAATTATTAATGTACACAAATCCCATTCTATTGAATGTTGAGGATTTCTGACAGTAAGACTTATCAATAGTTAGGTGTTTTCTTTCCCTCTCGAGACGTTTTGACCTAAAGCTTTTTAGTATGACGTACCAAACCTGTACCATGGACACTTCAGTTACAAAAACAAGTAATGTACAAACTTCAATATCTGGACTGGACCGAGATGACCAACACAGGTCGAACCGTCCCAACGGGAAAATAAGACATCAACCAATTGACAGACAAATCCTCAACAGAATAACTCAACAACTACTATTCAACATTATCAGCGTCTCAAGGATAAAATTTTATCGGGTTATACGGGTGATATATATCACACATTCATTGATGATATATTAATTTTCCACGGTAAGACATTCACTGAACAAAATTCACTGTAAGCATCCACACAAAAAATTCTAACTAAATTACAACGGGGCAATCTTTCTGTATATATATATATAGATAAATGCATTTTTTTCAAAAAGGAATGCAAATATTTAGGCTATAAATTAAGCAAAGCAAAAAAGGCATTTCTCCAGATCACGAAAAATTAAAGGCAGTCAAAAGCTATCCAGTTCCGAAAAAATTAAAAGATGTTAGGGCATTTCTATGATTTGTAGGTTTTACCGCAAATTCATACATAATTTTGAAGAAATAGCCAAGCCTTTAACGGACCTAACTAAGAAAAATATAAAGTTTGTATGGTCTTCCCAATATACATCGGCATTTGAAATTCTTAAACAAAAATTAATTCACCAATTATTCTGGCAGACCCCAATTACGATTATGAATTTATTTTAATGACGGATGCAACCAATATAGGCATCTCAGCAATTTTGAGCCAACAAATAAATGGGGAAGAGCGTCCGGTAATGGTGAGGAGCTTTTTCTTCTCACGTACTTACAGATACTGAATCTAAACTTTGTACAACGGAGTTTTGTGGAAAGAGAATTGTTAGCTATTCTCTGCAGTTAGAAACAGTATCGCTGTGTAATTTACGGGTATAGATGCAAGATAAATACTGACCACTCAGCTCTACGTGGCTCAAAAATCTGAAAGACCCTCATTCGAAATTGTACAGATGGTCGCCTAAATTAAGCGAATTTGACTTGTACATAGAATACAGATCGGGGAAAAATATCGCACAAGCAGATGCTCTAAGCCATATATAGGTTGTATCATGACCAGACCTCAATTGATGATGAGTATCATCCGACTATAGATATCCTCGAGATTGCTCAGCAACAAACTGACGATCCAAAGTGTCAGCAGTTAAGAAATACAAAAAATTATAAATTAAATGACTTAGGCCCCCTAATTACCATATTGGATAATTGCATACTAGTACCCTTAGGGTTGCATGTTACAGTACTTCGCTTTTATCACGATAATCCACCGTTAGTACATTATGGTAGGCAGAAAAGTATGAACATAAACTGAAAAACACAATCAGTTGGCGAAACATCTCAAATGATGTACAAAAATACGTTCCAACCTGCCATAGCTGTGCAACAACGAAAACAAGAGACACCTATAAACACCTTTAGGTACGTTCAGTGAGCCAGAAAACGTCTGGCAAGCCATTTCCATGGACATACTTAGACCACTGGATGCATATGTCAACAGCGATACAGGTGAAGAATACAAATATATATTAACAATAATTTGTCCATATTCAAGCTATTTGGAGACACTTAGTAACAAAAAGCGGAAACTTGCTCAAATTATTCTTAATAATATATTCACTAGATACGGTACGCCTAAATATCTTCTAACAGATCTCTAGGTACACATTTCACTATACTTCAGATCTGTGAACTACTAAACATTAAAAAAGTATGCACGACGCCATACCATCCTGCATCAAATGGACTATTAGAAAGAATACTTAGAGTTTTCGCTAACAATTTGTCACACTATTTACAGCCTGACAAAAACTGGCACAAATATTTACCACTAATTAAAGCAGCCCACAATTCTACCAAAAACGTTTCAACAAATTATATCCCCCCATGAAAGTGTTTTTGGAACAAATTTCAATTTCCCTGGCTCTTAAATCACCAAGAAAAAATTTACAAAATTTCAATATTCATGCCAAATGTCTAAGCCAAAATACAACGAGTTCGAAAACAGGCCAGAACGAGAAAGCCAAACACATTAGGGAGAAATATTACAACAAAAATGTTTCGAAAGAAAAACAAAAGGTTGGTGATCACGTTTATCTAACAGCATTTACATCGACAGGGAAATTTATGAAAAAATATCTGGCCCTTATCAAATTTATAAAGTATTTCCCAATCAAACAGCCACTATAACAACGAATGAAACTTATTATACCTCAGCAAGCGGAAAAAACACACATTAGAAATAAGACAAAAACACTGCATGAACCTAGGGCCAAGAAAAACATAAAATTTCTTATTTGAATAAAAAATTATTTAATTTAAAAATTAATTTATTTATACTTATTTAATCAAAAATTTCTTATTTTTAATAAAAATTTTTATTTTATTATGATGTATTTTCTCTCTCTCTAGCTTTAGAAATATCAAACAATCCATTTAACTTATTTATAACTATGTTTTTCTTTAGCAACATCAAATAATTCATTTGCTTTAGTTAATCTTTAAGTTATCTTAAAACAATGTACTTTTTCTTTTTTTTTTTTTTGCTCACGACCTTTTAGCAACTTCAGAATTATCCAAGAAGGAAATGTTAAACAATTAATTAAACAACGATACTACGAAATCTGCAGACATCGTTCCATACTTCGAAAATTTAAAATATAAATGTACATCATCAATCGACATCTTCGATCGCTCATAAGCTCATTTGCAGAACCTGTGCGATCGCTCCCTTCCCACACAATTGCGCAAAACATCGATTATTTTAAATCGACGAAAATAAGAATTACAAACTTTAATAAAATATAAAAATAATACATTACAATCATATCACTATATGATTTAAACTTAAACTTTATTAACAAACACTAAACAAACATCCTTAAAGAAAGAATATAAAACAAACATTAAGCAAGCATCCTTAAAGAAGGAATTCAATTTCGATTAAACAATCATTGCACCTTGATTCGAAGTAGGTAAATTTCTTTCAGAAACAGTTAATTATTAAACTGACATGCAATGGACTTAAGGATCATCGTCTAATGGGTGAATACATTTAATCATTATCATTTATACAAGAAATAGGATCACATTATTATGGATTTGACAAAATTTTAAATACTGCACTGGTACAATTTTTTTTTATCTTCATAAATTATTTTATTACTAATTACTTTTCAATATTTATCTTTTATCTTTGAATATTTTCTTTTTTTTACTAACCTATTTTTTTTAACATTCCTTGTTTAATCCTTAATTTCCTATAGTTTTTATTATTTATATAAAATACACACACAAATGAAATTATCATACCTAGAAGGAATAATACATTTGTTACAATCGTAAATGAATATCTGCATGCAAAATATAGATGTGTAAATATTTAAAAAAAAAAAATCATTAAATATTAGGCTAGAATGTACAAAATAAATAATACTAAAAAAAATAATATAAATTTGAACTCTAAATAATGTGTTCAATTGAAAATAAGTTTATTTACCTTTTATATTAATATTCTTACAATTTCATGTTTCATTATAAAAAATATTAATATTTTTCAATGTAAAGAATTCCAGAAAATGAAATTATTTTATGTATAAAAAGCATTATATAACATCATTTTAAAACTTTCAATAAATTATCAAAAATGTAAATGTTTTACAACTAGAATTATCAGAAAATGAATCAACTAAAAAAAAAAAATTATGTAAACATATTTATTTTAACTATAAATCATAAAATATATATATATATATATTGTTGAGTTGAATATATCAACTGTATTTGCTCTGTGCAAGTCTATGTTATTACACTATTTGATAAAAACATCCTGATGATGGGCGAACCACAAAAAGAAGCAGGCTATCACGGAAAATATCTCTAATATATATATATATATATGTTTTAATTTACAAACTTATAAATTCCTTCTCTTTCTCTCTCTCCTTCTTCTTTATGAAGACATAAGGAGACATCATCATCACTAGTCTTCTGCAACATCAGCTAGTTGTCATCATCATTGCTAGCTTCTGACATCACTGGCTAGCTCTCAACCTCATCATCGCTAGCTTCACCATCCTTAGAGCTAGCCCCCAGCATCATCATCACTAGCTTTCTGCAACATCAGCTAATTTTCATCGACTTTGCCAGCTTCAAAAAAAAAATTGTAAGTACAAATAAGTTTTAAAATCTTAATGGCTTAAAAAGTTTTCATGGAATGTCAATGTACAGTCAATTTACCGCGAACGTGTTGCAAAACTTTAAAAAAATGATAAATTTGTCTTAACGAAAAATCTCAGAATGTTCAAACATGATATTATGTTAAGTTCTACCAGAGCAACCGTCAATAAGGTTTAGGTCAAAATCGTTCAACCGGAAATACTATTTTATTGAATAGATATTTTAGGTTTCGCAATTTTTCGAAAATGGCTCCTTTATATTCTTTAAACCTAGTATAATAAATAATAATAATATACTTTATTAAAAAACCAAAAATGAACATTTCTACAGCAAAACTGAAAACACAAGTATATACTGCTTGGGAAACGGTCAGCCGGAGGTTGTTGTACAACAAAGCCAATTTACATCCTAATACTAATTGAACCAACAACTTCATATTACTAAAAACAGTAAGTGACATCAATCAAAATGTAATAAATGCACAAAAGTAAATTAATTACTAATTTAATTTAAGGAATAATTGCAATAAATTTAATAGAAAGATAAACTTTTATTGAAATTACATAATTCAAAGAATAGTATAAAAACAACAAAATCTTATGATACATAAATTGCAATGACACAGAATTAAGTTAGATGATGAAAATAACAATAATCAGAAATTAAATTGCTGCACCAGCTGAAAACGGTAGCGCCAAGCAGACCTGGCGAAATATATGAGCTCATGACAGTCCAGTGCATTTGAATGATCTCACAGTGAGGGCTCGGACACCCAAATAACGTAATCGAAATTCCGTCAGTATGGGGCACACTGCGATAAAGTGAACGATATCTTCTCTAGATTTAAATTGAATAGAGAACACATCTGGATATCCCTCTCCAGCCTCAGGTATAAAAGTTCACCTCTTTTAACCATCGCAAATGCTGAACTGAGTGTGTCATATTATTATCGTGCCGTTCAAAGGAAAATAGCTTTTCATTAAGATCCAACTGTCCAGAATGTGAAAATCTAACGGATGCCCTAGCCGTCGCAGTAACTTCCTCCCGATGAACCGTTCTAATTCTGATAGTTATATCAGGGCTGCCAGCTGATCTCTCTAGCGCTCCCAGTCAGTAATATTGGGGCTAAACACACAGTCATATTTCTCCGCCAACCTTATCCAACAACTTCCAAAGCCAACATTTTGGGGAGTGTAGTTTGAGGCAGATTCAACACCTTGAGGCAGTAATTGAAATGCATCCTTAAAGTAATCAACGACAGAAAATCCACGCCTGTCTCCACATAGAGCAAATAATTCGGGGTAATACTAGGCAGTCAATACAATTTTTTAATAAAAAATCTTAACAACTACTCCAATGCCTCATAGCGCTTGTCGCCCCATATCTGTGCTGCGTAATAGGCAATGGACCTAGACACTGAATTAAACAGTAAAAAGTTTTTGGAAGAGTGAACCACATTTTGGGAGATTAGGTCTGACCAAACACTGTTTACAGCTACCTTAGCTGAAACAACTTTCTCCTCATAATGTTTATTAAAAGAGAGACGAGGTGTAAGAAGTACCCCTAAATACTTGTACTTATTCAGCACCTCGAATGCATGCTCACCATGTACCCACCTCTCCTTAGAAGACAACCTACCGCCTCTACGGAGCATAATGATCTTCGATTTGCTAAGATTAACGGATAATCCCCATTGGCCACAATATCTGATAAGGCCGTTAATGTTTCTTTGAAGTTGTATCGGATTATCCCCCAGCAAAACAATATCATCCGCATACATAAACACGTTGAAAACTTTATTCGCCACACGTACACCCCTTCTAGACACTCAGGCAAATAATCTAAAAAGAGGAGGGGTAAAAGGAGGCTTCCTTGCCTGACACCACTGTTTACATGAAAAAACAGCGAAATCCCCTCCTTACTTCCAGCTGCCAAAACATTCGGGGCAATTTTATAAAATTCCAGGGGATACGGTCGAAACCAGGGGCCTTATTGCACACCAAATTAACCACAGCTAATTTAATTCATCTAATGAAAATGGAAAATCCAGATAGGTGCTAACAGTAAAAGGTTCGGCATACTGAACTAATAGGAAATTCAATAAATTCTCGAAATGCGTAATCCTAAACCTTGTATTTCGATACACATATAAAGAACTGAAACTTTTATTTGAAACATATTTTTGAGAAAATATTCCGGAAAGCGGTGGCGTTAGGCTTTCCTCTAAATTGCAATTTCCGTAAAGTATGTTCGTACGTACATATTAACGTGTTGCCGAAGTTCGAACGACTGATATTATAAATTTCCTGAACGCTCTTTTTACTTCTCGATAATCATACCAGCGACTTCTTTTAAACTCGGTATTCTAACTGCTCATTTTAAGACCGACACTTCTGAAATATATTATTATTATTATTTTTATTTGTATTATTATTATTGTTTTTGTAGTTGTTATTAATTATTGTTAAGACCTATCAAACTATTGCTTAAAGTATTTTAGATGGTTCTGAAAAGGCTGGAGGTGTGAGACTACTATCTAAAGTGCCAACCATCCTGTGTGGGTCCTAACAGCTGTTTATTATAGAAGGCAACTAAATTGTAAAACATTTGATTTTCTGGTTGAGACGGCGTCTTTGGTTCGCTGAAAACCGACGTTTCGCCCATGGTGCAATGAACCTCTTCAGGTTCAAACGGCGAAACGTTGGTTTTTAGCGAACCACTGACGCCGTCTCAACCAGAAAACTCAAGTTTTTTCATGAAAATGGCCGCGAAAACCTTAAATATCCACTAAATTATAGTCAATTTTCAAAGCTTTTAAAAAATTTGTCGTTAGAACTGTGTAAATTTCAATAAAGGAGAGTGGTGCGATTGTTTCACATTAGGCTATATATATATATATATCATTTAATTTCTTAAATCTACTTACTAAACACGTATACAAAAACTTGAATTATAAAATATTTGTTTGGTTGAAAAAGGTTTGATAAAAAGGAGAGCTAGAGTTTGATTTTAAAATGTTTATTTGTTTGAACTAAAATGGTTTTAAAAGGTTTGGAAAAAGCTAGGACAATATATTTCATTATAATCCAATGTTATATTCAAGGCACGATCGGTAGTTGCACGTAAAACACGCCTGAATAAATAGGCACAACTTTACTATTTGATGTGCACTTGACAGTGTCATGATTTTCTCAGTTTACTTAGTTCAAAGTTTGGCTCACAAGTCCGGATTTCATACCTCGCTACCTGCCAACTCTTCAAGTATACAACCAATTTTTAGATCCAAAACTCTTCCTCTTGATTAAAATTTTTCTGCAATGAATATAATTTTAATTAAAGCATGATAAAAAGATCAAGGGATTCCTTGTCAGAAAGAAATGCAAAATTATAATATGTGAAGTGAAGTGGTGGCACGCTGGCACACTCAAACTATTCGGCCCTGATAAACAGATGAAAAATGAATCTGATCGTTAACAAAGACCTCCCTGGCCGTTCTAACTGATGCATATATAATATGAGTTGACATAGAAACCCAAACTTATCTGAATTAGAGTCAATCGTGGCGGTGAAACCTGTCTCAGGTGTTTTTATGTGGGACCCAAGATGGCAGGATTCGGTAAGGGGAAACCTCGTGCTGCTGATGCCTCTAAATACACCGATCTTCTTCTCTTCCAGAGCTTTCAATCTACATCCTTCGTCATCCATCAGCAATATTATTCTAATTTTACAGTACTTTCCCTTAAATGATTTTCTAATGCGAATCCCTTGTTTCTTTTTAATGCGAATCTTATGATCACAAATTTCCAAGGTTCTTTTATTAAACGTTCTCTGGTGGTCTTAGTAGGATCCTGGTATAGGTATAGGTATAATATATATATATACATATATATATATATATGTATTAACTATATGTAGTTTTTATATGTATAAACTATAGAGTGTTATATATATATATATATATATATATATGTATGTATAAAACTGTAGAGCCACAGATACTGCAGAACATTTCCGCAAAATCAGTTTTACTGGAAAAACTGTGAAAAATAAAAACAAAGATTAAAACAATATCATTGAAGTTGTTTGCAAGAAAATTGGAAAACTCAGAAGCCAAGTAATTGTAAGTATAAAGTCCACTCTGGTAATGACCCGATTCTTCAAATTTGATGCTAGCAGCAATTGTATCTACCTTAATATTATTTTGGTATTAAAACCGCAAACTGTGTGGGTCAGCAGTTAAGAAGGAGTATTAACGTTACAGCTTCTCCCAAAACTTCCAAAAAATCTTTTGGAAAGAGATATCAAAATAATTATATGATTTTATTTATGAAGTCAATTCGCGGAATTCATGGTTACAATTTTGGAGAAAATCGCGTAAAACTATAAACAAATAATTCAGAAAAGCTGCACTTCCGATTGTCAGATTTTGATTGCAACCTTTCAAATAATCGATTTAACGATTACGACGTTGGTATTTCACCGGAATGTGTGTTTAAGTTGGTGCAATTGTTTGTTTTGAAATATTTTGTTCACATACACAAACAGACGCACCATTCTCTAAAGAAATATTAAATTTATTTGGACGAAACTAGAGGGCTTTGAGAATAAAAAAGTAAAGCGGGTTAGTAGAGGTGATAAGGATGAAGTGACTGTAACCCGTCAGGTATCGCTCGCGGATTACTCGGGATCTGGACGCTACCCACAGAATTTTTGATCCAACTCTTTCCACTGCTGCCACAGACCTGCAATCCCCAAACAGTTTATTTTTATTTTCTCTTTGTTTTTTAAGAAGATATACAGTGAAACTGACAGATTTATTGTGCCTCCGGAGACTTCTCAGTGCACTGCCGGCCTCCGAGCAGTATCCTCTAGCTATAGACAACACGCCCATCACCGGACAGTTGTAGAGGCAGCTGTGGGGCTCCCAGGAAGATCAATGCTCCTAAGGGCAGCATGCTGGATTCGAACCGGGACCTTTGCGTTGCTAATCAGCGCGCTACCTGAGCTCATCCCTTCCCTAACAGTCTATTTTATTGTAGTTTCTTGTACTGAGTTGGAATCACGGCTTAACAGCTATTCCATGAATGGAGCAGTAAGGTAGAAATAGGTCTGTTAAACCATAAAACTCGGAAACCTATTCTTGAATTCGCATATTCTTCGGGTTCAGAAATTTTTATCAAACTTGGTACTCTAGGCAATGCATTTAATATACTTTCGTTTGCATTTTAATATATTTAATTTACATTCTAATAGATTTAATTTAATATAGGTGGTATCATGGTTCTGAAGTGACATTTTACTGAAAAGTTTAACGTTATAATAGTCGCTCAGAATCTCCTACAAATAAATTATCTTGGATAAGGAAAAAGCACATTATTCCACAAAAAATTGTGCGAAATGTGTGGCTGCTCAATTAAATTGAGTTGCTCAACAAACACAGCATACTGATCAATTCTATGAACATCTTTACCATTGTTCGAGTCAAGGTTTAATATATATTAATAAAGATTATTAGAAATAATAATCAAAACACAGTCTGTCATTATTCGTAAAAAATAAAGTCATAAAAATAATATCTACAAGACGTAACTGTATACACAAGATGTAAATCTCAAGTCTAAAAAAAAAACGGAAAACAATGGAATACAAAAAACAAATACAAAAAATTAAAATACATGAAATTTGACCAGGCTGTCGTTATTGACCATATAAATGGTTATGTAAAATACCAAGCGAATCGAGTATAATTTGCTCGGTAATGGTCAGAAGATGAATCTTGTCTATTCCGACCTGGTCGAAGAAATCACTCGTAGTGCGGGGTATTGCTCCCCTACTTCCGAACCATAAACCCTTTACGATATAGTTACGATCCCCGAACATTTCCCGGTATTTTTCTTGCAGGTGAGGAATGCATTTCTCATATATATACCTTTTCTCTTCGTCGATTTTCACTCCCTGGTTGGGATCGTTCGTTTCGAATCGGATCGTTGGGTCGATTATCAAAGCATCTTTTTTCTCTTTAAATGCAACGATGTCGACAAACCTGCTTGAACCATCCGAGTCGATGCAGTGAACTTCGTCGGAACAGGTGTATCCTCTTTCAGTGAGAAGCTCAGCAATTCTTTTTTTAACCCTGTGGTGTCGATGGGTGACGAGGAGCATGCTCTGTGGACAGATTCCCAACACGTGAGCTGGGGTTTCTGACTCTCTGCCGCATTTACGACAGAGGGGTCCGACATCTCCGATCGCTTTTCCTCCGGCACCGGGAACTCCACGAAGAGGGGCATAATTCATATTTAATTTAAGGGCTCCAGTCCACTCTGATCCAGAAAGAAGTGTTCTGTCGTAGATGAACTGATTGGTTTTCGGGTTATCCTTGAAGTGGAGAACGCCTACGCCTTGCCATCTGCATTTTGACCAATCATCAAAGGCTTTTTCGCGTAACGTCTGCCTCAGCTTCTTCACATTGAAATTCTCTTCCATGTTCGCTACTTCCAACCCTAACCTTCCGGCGCATTCGGACACTTCAGCTTCATAATTGAAAACTTCCTGGAAATTTGCGTCGGTAATCTTAGCCAATCTCTGGGCGATGGACCAGTGCTGGAGAGGAGCTTCCCACAGGCATCTGAGCAATCCTAAACCACGAAAGCGCCTAGGGGCATACAGCATGGCAGAAGCACTATTGGCCGGCAAACCTATTAAAGCTTTCACGCTCCTGCGTATGATGATATCTATGTTATCGAGAAACGCCGGTTGGAGCTTCGTCAAAGGAGCCGCCTGGAGAGGATATGTAAGTGCCGGAAAAACGTACTGGTTGACCACGTTAAGCTTCTGGTCGGGTTTTAACAGATTGGAGGCCACCAGTTTATCTAGATTGCGGCTCACTTTGGAGATTGCACTGTCATTGAATTCCAAATCTCCAGAGAAACTACATCCCAGGTATTTAATTGTGGCACCATCTTCGATCGAAACTATTTGATCACCGTTCTCCAATGACAAAACGGATTTCACTAATGTGCCGCCCTTCCTTAGAATTATGGACGAACTTTTCTGTGGGTTTACTGAGAGACCAATTTCCCTCAGTATTCTTTGGACGCTGTCAGTCACTCTTTCAGCTGCTTTTATACTCGAAGTAGTTATGGCCTGGTCATCTGCGAAGCCCGTTAAAAGAAGGCTATCCTGTTTATTAGATAGTTTGTAGCCAAACTCACTTGCAAATTTTTGATCGCAGATTTCATCGTACATGTGGTCTATGCCTATGTTAAATAGTGTAGGCGACAAAGGACCACCTTGAGGAACACCTCTCAGAACAGTTATCGGATTAGTTTTATTTATCCCGACACAAACCTGAATCTGGTTATGACAGAGGAGCGCTGCTATAGCCTTCCTCAAGTCAGGGGACACACCCTTAGCCTCCAGGGATCTGAGTATATGCTCGTGACCAATGTTGTCAAAAGCACCGGTGACGTCCAGAAATGCGACAACAGCATCTTTTTTCTTCTCTTTCGCGTTGTTTAGAACGGCATCTATCAGCCGGGCGTTTATGTGACAACCCGGCACGCCAACAACGAAACCTCTTTGACTAGAATGAAAAGATATCTGCTTACGAATTTCATAATCTAATACTTTTTCCATTATTCGGCGTAACATAGGATAAATAGTAATAGGCCGCCAAGATGCAATATCATCGGGCTCTCCTTTTCCCTTATATATTAATATTGTACGCCCACAGCGGAGACTTACAGGTATATAAGCAAATTTCAAAATAATTTCTATTATTAATTTGATTATATGTGCGATATCTAACGACTTTATCGTGCGTATAAGGACTCCATCAGGACCAGGCGACGTATCCAGGGAAGTAGACTTAATAGCCTTATGCACAGCCTTTAAGTCAATCGTTCCTAAGTTGGCGTTTTCTTTAGATGTATGATACATTTCCCTGTGGTTATTATTACTATTTTCTATACGAGACCTAAAATAGTTTTCTATTGATTCGATCCCAACTGGACACTGTTTAGGGGCATCTTCGTTCATAATGTTTTGGACCACCTTTTTCCGGCGGTTGTAATAATTATATTGAGCTAATTCGTACTGGAATTGTTCGCGTCTTCTTTCCCTGGCCGCTTTGTAGGATCTTTGTGGATTCGAAGCTTTACTCACACCCTTGCTTTTTATTTCCAGTTTCTTTGTCCTACGTAAATGGTAGAAACGTGTAGCTGGATGTTTCGGGCCTGGAAGAGTTTGGTTTGCATCTCTGAGAAATTGAAGGAACTTGGAGACTGAAAGATCGAATTCATCCTCGGCAAAAGGACCTTTAAAAATCTCTTTGAATTTGGTTGCCCAGTTTACAAGTTCAAGTTTCATGTCCTGATTTATAGGGTCCTTACGATCACTAATGGGTTGAGTTTTAACAAGCGATCTGACTTTAATCTCGTTTGCTTCTTTGGGATGCCTTTTTGCCACATGGACATTCAGTCCCCGAACGTTCTTGAAAGATTGCTGACAAATAGGGCACATTTGTCCTTCTCTAGATCTGCCTGATGCGAGATGCTCTTCTGTTCCAACTCCTTCATGAGAAATCTCATCTCCCTCTCTTGCAGCTTTATGCTGACTGGATGCTACACCTTCGGCCTGCTCCTTGTTCAGACAGCAACTAGTTTCGGAAGGGAAAACGTCATCGATAGGTATATTCTTCCCCAAAGTGTCGCCAGAATCATCCATCCATTCAACTGAAACGAATTGTTTTTCTTTGTTCGCAGAGCCCGAACATGACATAATAGAGGTAACTGTAGCCTTCTGGACTGGACCTCCTGTTCTGAGTATCCATACTGCTTGACCCACCTGAATATTCTTGCTATCACTAACAGCTTTCTCCATAATGAAATAAATTATAAGCGTAGAAGTAAAAGCATACTCGACATCGATAACTACTCAAAAGTTTTAATAAATAGACTCTAAAATATAAAATAACAACTCTAAGATTTAACTGAAGTATATAACAATAAATAACAAAATAAATTAAAATTAAAATTTTGTATATTTGCAATCATACATATTTACACTATTTACAAGGGCAGTAGCTTTAAGCCACGCCCTCGCTCTAAAAAGAGCGGTTGGTGCCACCGTACCCTCCTTCAACGTTTTTCTCTTTTAGTCTCCTTTTAGCCCGGACAAGAAATGTCCGGTTACCAGCCCCGGCGACGAGGACGCAGGAGACCCTCACAATTATTTATTTTCTTGCAATTACAGTAGTAATTAAAAGAATAACTGCAAGTACTGTAAGTACAATAATATAATATATATAAAATCTTTTTTTTCAATAGCGCTTGTGCAGCAATTAATATCAAATCTATGAGGGCACGGGGCCAAAAGTGATAAGCCTTCATTTGTAGCTACAGATATTGTGCAAGGTTTAAACATGTCTTTCCAGAAAACTGCTAAAATTTAATACTTTGTTTCTTTTGTAGTAGCGACCCAGAAGATTAATACGCTTGTTATTGAAGATTCCTTCATGCTAATGAGGAGAACCAAATAAACTTTTATCCTGCTGTGAATGCGAAGCCATCCTTATCAGACGGGAGAAAACCTAAAATAAATTTAAAAAATGATTACATCATGCATTAAACTGGAGACTCAAAAAGTGGGTTAAAAGTGCAACATCACTTTTATTCGCCTCTGCTTCACACCCATCTAGTTTTATAAGCAAGTACTTGTTGAAAAATTCGGGGCTTTCCGCACTGAGCTCCTCGTTATTTACTCTCACGATCAGCCCTGTCCCATTAATAAATCAAGTACCAGAGTCAATTCCGCCTCGTCTATATATGAAACAACATGGATTTCAGAGAAGAAAGAAGGTAAAGAGTTATATTAAACAACTTCTTATATTAGACAACATCGCAAGGAATTGTGGTAGCTATTCTCTCTCTCTTTCTGGGAAGGATTAGTGATCTAGCACGGTCCGAATATGGCTCGGATACCTAGAACTCACTACGTGGACTCAGGGCTAGCTTGATGTTAAATATATCTTCGATTAAAAGAAATCTTTCACCAAACTCAAAAAATCAGTAGTCAAAATTTCCAAGAAGAGGATCTGCTCTTTCCCTAAACTTGCATTATGGAAATCTTTCCTGAGGGAACACAGGCAGTTATCCTCCGTCACACACTCTTTTCTTTCTCTCCACCAAATCGCGCCAGTACTAAGCAAGGTTACCTTATCTTACAAGCCATTTTTCAATTATCTCTCAAGCCGTTCAACTCGTGATACTTTCCCACTTACTTGTAGATTGCAGAGTCCACTTCGCCCGAAGATGGAATTTAATGGGATTGGATGAAGTAAGTTGATAAGGATTAACGATCTCCACGTTAGAAGATCAAATACAACACAAAGAAGGACTTGGGCTAGAATTTTGGTAGATTCTGTCTATCTTGGAAGAAGACTGTGATTGTAACACGGTGCTGCCGACGCTCCAAGGGAATTAGTAAAACACCCTTTGGGGCAAAATGTTTGGGTTCATCGGAGAGAAAGGAGTAAGAAAGAATAAGCCACGTGCTCCCACCTCAAAGCATGGAATTCAGTTTTTAGATACCTTTTACGACATCGTGGTCCGAAGCAGCTTGCAGACCATATCAGCAGGAGCATTGCTAATCTTACAAATATTGTATCTAAATATGATGTAATTCATATAGATGTGTATAAAACTAGAGTACCCTTCAGGAAGCGTTCTGGCCAGCTGAAACTGACCTCTCAAGATTTATTTAAACTTGTACGTTTTATGAGCAAGCTGTACTTGTATTGGTATAGAAGGAGGAGGCAGTGCCGCCTACACACAATGAAGAGATCTCTTTCAGCCATATATCTTGCAAGCCTGCCAACTTTACAATCAACACACATCCTCAGCAGTAATAATGCCCTAAGTAAACAAATAAATCTTGGCGGCGACCCAATAAGCTAGTGTTTAAGTTTTTTCTGCCTCTGTAAGTTTTTTCACAGTACCTGCTTACATTCCATTAACCTGACCGCATGGTAGTACAATTAACCTTGATGATAAGGTTAATTTTGCCCTAATTTGGAGGTGATGAGGTGCTGCTATTGGCACTAGTAAAGACGCCTCTAATTTGCTTCCATTAAATTGTTACTTTCCACTGAACTAAAACATTACTGTGCTATCTTGAACGATGTTTGTTCACTTCCAACTGTTAACAAACAATAATTTTTATTTATTTATTATTATTGAAACTGTTGGGTACATGCATATAACAGCTGAGTTCAGCATGACATCCTTATTGATTACAAGGGATATAATACAATAGTCTTAAATATACAGTTCAGTAGAAAAGAAAGAGAAAACAAATTGTCCAAACCAAATAAACTTCTTTTAACTAAATACAAAATAGCATAAACACAAAACCAGACTAATATTTGTTAAAAAGTGTCTCAATTTTAAAGGATTTGTAAAAAACTGAAATATAGGTTCTAAACACTCATACTTATTTATATTTAATAAAGAGGCAACATAAAATTCTTTATTTAAACTTAAATATTTCTCTCTATAGAATTTATAAAAAGGGCTGTTTGAAAAAATATGATCTGGCGTTTCCTTTTCCTTAAAACACAAGACACATCTTCTTCTCCTAGGACATATTTATTTTTATTTGTGTAGAATGTTAACAAAAAGGAAGAACTAATTCTTAGTTGCCTCATTAAACGGCATTTACTGAATGGCACATTTAACGATAAGTATGGTGGCGGGGAGGTATACAAATCGCCTGCCACTTCTTTATATAAGTTGAGCCTCTAAATGGGCTTTCACCTCAGCTTGAGTAACAATTCTCTTCCTTTGTTATTGGAGAATGCCCCGGCCTATGAGGCCTTAAGGAACTTTGCGGTCGGGGCGTTTGAGCGCCGATTGTCGTAAGGAGGAGCCTTGCAAGGCGGAGTTAGGGCAGATTGGAGGGATTGCTTTAGGTGGGTTATTTTTGTTTATTTATTTTATTTTATTTTTTTTTGGAGTTTTCACTTGTTGTATTGTTTGTGGAATTGCTGGTTCTTTTAGGATACACGTTATGGGATGTATGGTATGGGTGGGATATACATTTATGGGCATGTGCGAGGCTTTGAGTGGATGTATTTATTGCGTGGTTGTGTGCATGTGGCTCCTAAAGGTTTTTATTCATTTTATTTTTGTGGTTCTTTTGTTAATCTTGCGTTTGTTGCTATTGTTGTTGTTGTAGATGTTGTTGTTTCTTTTTGGATCTGTGGCTTGTTGTTGGGTACTCCTGGGGCTTTGTTGTTGTTTTGTTTGGATGCTTAGTTGTATCAGGTTCCTTTGGATGGCGTGTTTCCGCGCTGCTTACTTGGGTGGAGGAGGGAGGGAGGGCAGGAATTTTTCTTTCGCTCTTTTCTTCCTTCTCTTTCTGAAGTCGATGGCTTCTTTGGGCGGGTGTGAGTTCAAGCTCAGGGACCGCCCGAACGGTATGGGAAAATAAAAATAAAGCTGAGTAGAATTTTGCATCTTTTACAATCTGCCTGAAGTGAAGATAGTTTATATTTTTCGAATACCTGACCCGTGGTTTTCTTTAGATTAATTGGGACTTATTCTTGCCATATTGAATGAAAACCTAGTCATGTATATTGATTTTCAGTTGTGTAGCGCACTTAAATTTGACAATGTTGGACTCCTGAGAATCTAACTGCATGAGTTTTTTAAACAGATTTTGGGGTGTAAGTTGTCTGCATATTCAGCATTTTCAGCCACCATTTAATCGCCTATTGTTTAATTTTAGATTACTCTGCTCCGTTCCCAGCCTTAACAGGTAACCAGGTGTACAAGGTGGCCATAACATAACAGCTTTAAAAAATTTACTTTGGACTATTTCTATGTCATCCAGATATCTCATTGCCCCCCCTAATCTCCTGGCAGAACCGAACGGACTGTACTCTCAAACAAACGAATTTTGGCGGCCCAAGATTTGGAGTAAGTAACATTTCGCTAAGATACCTCGCACAGCGCTGGATGCAGTGATTGCTTTAGCAATCCTATCCTTGGTGGCGAGACTAAACAAACCAGAGTTGGAGACATTAATTCCCAAGTATCTAATCGATCTTACTGTTTCCAGTGGCTCGTCTTTATAAAATAAGACCTCTTCAGCGGACCTACCATGACCTTTTTTGAATATAAATACTTCTGTTTTTCAATATTAACCGTTAGTTGATTTAAGATTCAATATTCTTCCAAAACTCTCGATTTCTTTTGAGCTTCTACAAAGGTTTTGAAAGAAAGACGGCATCTTCGGCATATAGTAACGGGGCAATATCCACTTTGTGATTAATGACACGGTACTGCAATTATTATGTATGAAATGATGCTCAAGAATATTGCGAATATGAGCAACGATATTGAGTCACCTTGGAGCACGACCATGGATATGTGAAATTCCTCTGTGTAATGACCAGAGATACAAATTATCTAGGTTGCATTATTATACATATCATCCAATATTTTAATAAATTTCCTACTGATGCCAAATGAATATAGTTTGTGCCGTAGTAGAGGGTGAACTACAGAGTCAACGGCCTTCTTTAGGTCGACGAATACTGCATAGATTTTCCTTTTGTCCTTTACAATCTGGCTACTTACAAATAGAAGAGAGAACAAACAGACCATCTGTACAACCTTGCGCCCTGCGAAAACCGCTTTGGTTTGCATTTAAGGGATTGCCATAATCGGTCTAGTTTAAAAGACGGCTATTAAGAAGTCGAGTGAATAATTTCAATATGCAGTTCATGAGAGAAATGCCTCTATAATTTTCTGTCTGACTGGGATCTCCTTTTTTAAAAAGCATAAACAACTCAGACTTGGCCCAAGAGGAGGGGATTAATTCCTTATCGAGAATTTTGTTGAACATATCGCGCAAAATGAATAAGCCATTACCAGATAAATATTTATAAAATTCACTTGGTATAGAGTCGGGGCCACGGGTTTTGGCTAATTTTAACTTATTGATTGCAGATTTAATTTCGTTATTAGAAAAGGAAATATCAAAAAACGGATTCAAAGTATCGAAAAAGGTAACAGAAGAGGGCGGAGCATCTGGGAATGTTTTCACGAGGTATTCATTCCATACATGCATATCAATTAGATTAGCAATGCTACAACTGCCCTTTTTATATTTGTTTACAGTTTCCCAAAACTCCTTGGCATTACAGACATACATATTTAAGTCGTTATAGAAATTTAACTTTTCCCTCTTAGCGATAACCTTAATTTTTTTTTTTTAAATGCAGAAAATTAGTGAAATAGCTAATATTTGAATGATCAGTTTTATATCTTGTACGTTTTTTGCATTTCCTTTTTGGCGCTTTGACAGGTCTTGTTGAACCAAGGTTGATTATTATGTTGTGGTTGGTTCCGCAGAACTGGGAAGCATCAGAGATATTTTCCGTGATAGCCTGCTTCTTTTTGTGGTCATCGACGGGTTTTGGGCGTTCGCCCATCATCAGGATGCGTTTGTCAAACACTGTGATAACATAGATTTGACCACAAAAAGAAGCAGGCAATCACGGAAAATATCTCTGATGTTGATTAGTATTTTTGAACTTATGTTTATTTGAAGTAAAGAAGGACAACATATTTAACTGCGTGGCTATATTATTTAAATTTCAGGAAAAAAAAGCATGTAATTCCTCTACAGACAAATTATGTTCATGCTCAATATTAGCAAACAATTCTTTATAAGAGTGCTTATTTACATCATCCCAAATAAATTTCTTACATTTGTAAAAATTTGGTCAACAGAATAATCTCTCCTTTTTGTGATTTCTTTTAGGACCGAATGATAACAATATTTGAAAATGATCAGACATAAAAAGGAATCGAGCACTTTCATATCAATTGGAAGTGCAAACTATAGTAGTTCCTCCAAATTAAATCGACTCCACTTTGACCATTATGCCCAGCATATGTGTAATTGCCAGGTTTGTCACTTTATGTGCGTCCGTTCAAATGTAAAGGACGTTAGACTCCATAAGATCTAACATATAATCCCCTCTAGTATTAACTTTTGTGTCCTTTGTGATCCGATAATTATCAAGAAATGTGCCCTCAAATAAATGAAAATCATCATTTCCTATTCCTCCAAGTCTACAATTGAAATCTCCTCCGGTGTAAATTGCAATATACCCAAAATTATAAAATAGTTAACAAACAAATTATCAAATTATAGACACCCAACCGCAGTCTCTTGAATTCGCAACTGGAAATATTGGTGATATAAATGAACATGTGACAAAGATAATCTACAATAGGGATTGATACTAAATTGTAGTCCAAAGTCAGCTGTCTAATTTCTTCCCCCAAATCTAACTTCATAGTCACCCAACAATTCTCACAAAATCGTTTTCCATAAAAATGTTTCAAATAATAGTAATAGATATTTATGTCTCTGCAGTTAGCATCTTAAGTTTAAAAGAAATCGTACGAGAAAATCGCGAAAAAGTGAAAAAACAGATTAAGTAAAGTTGCCGGTAGATGGAGTTTGTCTGAAACCTGCGAGCCAGTTGCAATAATTGTGGTACCCAAACGAATATCCAGTTTCAGCTTTCTCCGATTTTTCGTTTTTGAGATATTTTGTTCACCCTCTCAACCACTCACACTCTTCTCTCTCTCTCTCTCTCACTCACTCACTCACACACACACACACACACACACACACACACACACACACACACACATATATATATATATGTGTATATATGTGTATGTATATATATGTGTGTAATATATATATATATATATTGCAAAGGATCTCACAGACCGCCTTGAACACTTGGGACTCTAAGTTTCTCCCCTGATTGGAATTCCAGCGGCCACAGTTGATGCGTCCTGGGTTGGCAAAGCATACGCCTCCGTTCACTTGCATAAACTAGTATATAGCGATTTCCTCTTTTAGATTTTGGAAAGGGGCCGGCTATATCGATAGCTATTCTTTTGAAGGATGCTCCAACATTGTACTGCCTCATAGCATCACGGGTTCTACATCTGGGTCCTTTGCTCGCTACACATTCCATGCATCGCCGACACCAATCTTCAACTTCTTGGTGATAGCCTATCCAATAGAACCGCTGCCTCAGCTTTTCCAACGTCTTCTTTACTCACAGATAAATGTCCGCCAGTAATACCTCCGTGCATTTCCGCAAGTAATTCTTCCCTCCTCGATGCAGGTAGAATTATCTGATTCCTCTTGTCTTTACCATCTGCGCTTTCCTAGATCCGCAACAATACGCCATCTTTAAGCTAAGCGAATCCCATTGTGCACAGTAGCATTTCACATCCCGACTGCTAGATGCAATGTCTTTCCAGTCCGGTCTTGACCCATCTTCTTTAAACTTAAGCACTAGTCCGATGTCCTCATGCTTTGCATAGTCCCCGCTCCTTCAGCTCTAACTTGCTACAGTCTCGATCAGAATCTGTATTGCAAGGCCGTCTTGAAAGAGCGTCAGCATTGCCATGGAGTTTTCCCTTCCGGTGGATGATCTTGAAATGGTATTCCTGATTATCTTCGCCCTTTTCTGTTTCTTGCTTGGAGGGCGTTTGCACTGTGTCTTAAAAAGTCCAAATCTCTGACACTTAAAACATTGTAAGTACTGTTTAATATTTGCGTTTAAGGGCACCAGTTCCCAAACCTGACACTCCACAAAGCGCTCTACAATGTCTTCAATTTCTCCCTTCGCTTGACCAGCACTTGGAACAACAGATGGCTTCACATACTCTGCCTTACCCGAACTGGTTCCTTTTGGATGCTCTTTTTTACAGCCTCAAATTCTAAAGCTCTTGACAGCGCCTCCTCGATCGTCCTTGATCTGGCTAACTTGATAGCCTGTTTTAATTCGGGGTCCTTCAGGCCACCGGCGAAGGTATCCGCAGCAAATCCCTCCAAAAGATTATCATCCAGGCCGGAGAACGCCATTCTTACCAAGCGGGAGATATCGGCACTAAATTATTGGAGTGTTTCTCCCGGGTGTTGGCGCCGTGTTTTGAACTATGTCCTGTACAGCTCCTGCATATGCTTGTCGCCGAACCTTCTCTCCATGTGTTCGCTCAGGCGGGTAAAATCTCCTCGGTGACCCTCCGGAATGCTCCCGCGCTTCACCCCGCAGCGAGATAATCGTGATGTTGCTTTCTCTTTTTCGCTCCAACCATTTGCAGTAGCGGCAGCATTAAATTGTAGCAAAGAGTTTGCCCACGATGATGCTCCGTCATAGGTTGGCGGCTTAATTTGCGCAAGGGCTCTGAACGCCACTCGGCAGCCTCCATTTTTCTGTATGTCTGCCGTTGGAGTGGCTCCAACTCCAACCTTGGGAAGGCCAGTCTCCGCGCTCTCCAATATGCGTCTCACATACTGTTCTACCTCGCCTATCTTCCTCTGCATTTCGGATTTTAACTCATCTTGGACTTTTTTCATTTCTTCTTGGACCTGGTCTATTTCTTCTTGGACCTTATTTCTTCTTGGTCATTCTTCATTTCTTCTTGTATCTTATTTATCTCCCTTTTTATTTCTTCTCGGCTCTCTTTTATTTCGTCTTTCATTTAATCCTTCGTTTCGTCCTGGCCCCTTTTCGCTTCCTGGCTCTCTTTATCTTGTCTTTCATTTCATTCAAAAGTGTCATCAGTTCCTCCATTTTCCGCGTTTGACTTCTGGTCCTTATGGGCATACAACAAAATTGATACTAGCTGTTACCTGTTTAGAGGTTTTATCCCACTTCTGACCCAATGTAACGTTTTTTCCAACTAACTACTGCAACCACTTGCTAAGTGGGTTCGGTTTAGATAAAACACACTAAACTTCTAACAACACCAATTTATGGTTCAACACAATAAATTACAAATAAAACATTTAAACATACTGTATAAACCAGCAAAAGTTCTCTCAGTTCACTTTTTATTCTCTCTTAACAAGCGCGCACTCCATTTGTAACAAGACTACTCACTCGAGCTGTTCTTCTCCTATTTATACCACTGGAGAAGGTCCTAGAAGGTTCTAGATTCTTCTAGGTGCGGTAGACCGTGGAAGATCGCCGTAGAAGAATCCAGAAGCGCTCCGCTAGCGCTTCCCAGCGGCCACGAGGAGAACTTGAGGTGCCTGCTTCCTCCCCTAGATGGCACTAGTGGCTGCGTTACTATATATATATAATACACAAACGCATATTATATATATATAAAATGAAAGAAAGAGAGAGAGGGAGGGTGTGATAGAGAGAGTCATTGCAAGAATGCAATACTTCCTCTTAATAATAATAATAATATCATGATTGAGTTGGAGAATGGATCAGAAGTGAAGGAAGATGATAATGTAGGCAATTTAGATAGGTGGGTACACCAGTGGTACCTCCCGGATAAAGAACATTTTAGAATATACCCAGAATGATTTACATACGCTTGAGACATTTATTATGTATAGAGTTTTAGCGCTAATATCCATCGCAGCTGATGGGCTTAAGAAAATAATAATAATAATAATAATAATAATAATAATAATAATTTATTACGAATCAAAATAATGGTCATGTAAAAAAAAATAATTCTTACTGCAATTTACGTAGTTATAATCGGCAACTTTTCTCAAACTTTTAATAATTCTTACTAGATGTTTATTTGCTTTCAGTTGACATGAAAATTGGAGAATCTAAAGTTGATAAACAACTTTTTGGAGGAAAGCATATCCGCCCTTCTTCAAAAACCCCTTAAGTGTTTCTCGAAAAAAGTTGTAATCAATATATAGTAAGTGATAATAATGACAAATAGAAAAGTTAAAAAAATTCGGTTGTAGCGGAATTTATGAAAAGGAAAATTAAATAAATAGGTAATTAAAAATTAAATTCCAGAATAAGTTTATATTTGCAGAGCCAGGCCTAGCAGGCATAATTTATGAGTGGTTTGTCTGTTGAATTAAGGAGAGTCCTGGATCGCAAGGGAGATAGGGCAGGGTGCCTTATGCGTCTCTCTGTCTGCTTGTAACTCCCCAAGTCAACCTCACCTCCACGTGCGCGGAGGTGGTGAGGTCATCCTCAAGAAAGGGCAGCTGGTGAAATAATCAGCTGACCAGTCTCCGTGCTAAGACTAGGAAATTGTTTAATGCAGCAAAGAGGAGAGGCTTATGGGAGGAGTACCGCAGAACCCTCACCTCTTACAACATGGCCATTCGAAAAGTCAAAAGGGACTCGTGAGGAGGTCGAAAGACCTCAGAAGGTGCCGAACTCCACAAGATATTATCTAAGGTGCTGGTTAATCCAATCGGAACTATCAGGAAACCAGATGGCGACTTTACGGAGTCGGAAAGAGACACTCTGGAAGTGCTGATCCAGACACACTTTCCGGACTCACGGTTGGCGTCAGTGAGAAGGATGGACGAGAACTTGGGGGAACTCGGCCTTCTGCGGGGTTCTAGGGAGGATTGGTCTGTGGCCAAAAGCTGCGTTACGTACAATAAGGTTAAGTGGGCTGTTAACCACTTTAAGCCATATAAGTCACCAGGGCCTGATGGAATCTTCCCTGCCCGACTGCAGAGGAGCAGGGATATTCTTACTCCTATCCTATGCAGACTGATGAGGGCATGCTTGGCTCTCAGCCATGTCCTAGAGCGTGGAGGTCTGTAAGAGTTATCTTTATACCGAAGCCTGGGCAAAGAACGCATTCCCAGGCTAAGGCATATAGACCGATCAGTTTTTCTTCATTCATGTTGACAGTTGAAAAACTGGTAGACTTGCAGATTAGAGAGGTGGTGCTGAGGCAGTATCCTCTGTACCCTGCACAGCATGCCTACCAGTCAGGGAAATCCTGTGAGTCGGCCCTCTACTCTCTTGTTGGGGAGTTGGAGGTGTCTATGCATGGCAGGGAAACAGCGGCGGGCGTGTTCTTGGACATTGAGGGGGGCGTTCAGCAACACGACCTTCTGCTCAATTACTCAGGCGTTAGAGAGGCGCGGTGTCGGCAGACCCATCATTAGATGGATTGATAGTGTGCTCAAAACAGGGAGGATTGTAGCAAGCCTATGTGAAGCTTCGCTAGAGATTACGCCCACAAGGGGCTGCCCACAGGATGAGTTCTTTCCCCTCTTCTGTGGTGCATGGTTGTGGACGAGCTACTGAGGGAGCTTAGTGACAGTGGTTGTTCCGTGCTGGGCTACGATGATGACATAGTGCTGGTAGCCAGAGGCACGGACCAATAGTCGGGGAACTCCTTCAGGAGGCACTTGGGTGCATAGAGCGGTGTAGGAGAGTGAATCTTGGTAAAGCGGCGGTGGTGTAGGAGAGTGAATCTTGGGGTAAACCCGCAGAAAACCACTCTCGTACCATTTACAGGAGGACGGACAAGGCATATAAGGCACAGTCCTTCTTCGGGAAGATACTGGATGTGGCAGATAGGGTTAAGTACCTGGGAGTTATCCTGGACACTAAGCTTACATGGAACGCACATCTAGAATATATAGCACAGAAAGCTAAGAAGTCTCTATGTGGTGCAACACGAGCCTGTGGGAAGTCATGCGGGTTAACTCCAAGGATGATCCACTGGATTTATACCCGGGCCATCATATCGGTCATAACTTATGGGGCGGTGGTATGGTGGCCTAAAACTGAGCAGAAGACAGCCAGAAAATGCCTCAGCGGAGTACAAAGACTGGCGTGCTTACTTATTAAGGGGGCTTTTAAAAGCGCTTCGACTGCTGCGTTAGAGGTGCTGCTGGGGCTGACTCCGCTGCGCCTTTTGGTGCAAGCGGAGGCAAGGGCCAGTGCACACAGATTGCGCAACAATGGTCTTTGGAGACGGAGAGGCTCCTTAGCCAAACATTTGGACATAGTGCTAAAGGTAACCTGGGCCCGGTGTTAAGCATGGCTCAGGATAACACTTGTCCAACACATAACTTCCAGGTTCCATTTCAGGTGTTCCTAGCCTCTAGGGCGGAATAGTCCAAGGGGTGGGAAAAACGCTACCGAACAGGACCTCTGTGGTTCACAGATGGCTCTAAGATGGACTGCGGAACTGGAGCAGGAGTGTGTGGAGTGAGCACGCAGGTACTTATTGAAAGGCCGCTGGGCAGATACTCCACAATATTCCAGGCTGAGATGTTTGCCATTAAGGACTGTGTCTAAGAGGCAAAGACATACGCATTTGCTCGGACAGCCAGGATGCACTGAAAGCCCTAGAGGCTTACAGAACCACCTCATCCCTAGTTAAGGAATGTCGAGAGGCATTGTCGAGACTCTCCAGGCACAACAAGTTACAGCTGATATGGGTGCCTGGGCATGCAGGGATTGAGGGTAATGAGACAGCTGATCAACTGACCAGGAACGGGGCAAATACTCCGTTCAATGGTCTAGAACCTGTCCTGGGGATAACCGGCGGAGCGATTCGTGCAGCGTTCAGAGATTGGCTTCGCAGTAAGCATGAGGAGGACCCCAGGAGCCAGTAAAACATGTAAAAGCATGATGCCAGGATTGTGTAAAAGAAGGACCAATATGACCCTAAGCCTGAGTAGGAACCAGATCTCTCTGCTGACGGGGCTATTAACGGGTCATGGTAGGTTCAGGAAGCATCTGCACAAAGTAGGGCTAATAAGCGCGGAACCCCTATGCTGACTATGTCAGGAGGAGGAGGAGACGGCCCCCTACCTGCTCTTTGATTGCGTTCCAATAACTAGATTGCGCTACGAAACCTTTGGTACGTTGTGGCCTGAGGAGATAGTAGCGCATAATGATCTGGTGGTGAAAGCCCTGATACTCCTTAGGAGAAGAGGGTTTACCTACTAGAAACTACCGGGTATGGCACAATAAGCCTCTGTTGGCTGCGGTGCCGGGGGATAGCACACCCGTGGTTGTTAATAATAATAATAATAATAATAAGGAGAGTCCTTAAAGAGGGTTCTGTTTAAATAGCGGACACTAGAAAAAGGAAGTCGAAGTCCGTCAAAATACAACATACTGCCAAAAAAAAAAATAATGTCCTCACTACCTATATGGATCACATAGAGAACATTCATCTCTCTCCCTTCCTACTTATGGCGTAAAATTTGAAAACAATAATTCGCCTCTCATTTTAAGAAGCCACCCTAATTCATTCAAAATAACAAAGAAAAGTTTCTCGCAGGAATGAGAAAATTTGGGAGTTAATATTTTGCAATTAGAAAATAGAAATTTGAAGAATCTGTAGCACACCTCAGAAACTCATCCCGATGTGAATCTTCTCTAACATTGCCCATAGCCAATTTTTTCAAACTGCAGAATCGGTTATGGAAGGAATAAAATCACAGGTATTTCTCTGCTAATTTTATCTAAAATTGGAAGCAGAAATCTCTAAATATGTTCGACCCTATGGCGTCTAGTCTAGGAAGTCTAAAAGATGAAGAGCTAAGACTTCAAAACAGTACTTAAACTTCTTCAACTCAAGACAATACTTAACCTTCTTTAACTTCAAGACAGTACTTAACCGTCTTTAACTTCAAGATAGTACTTAACCTTCTTTAACTTCAAGACAGTACTTAACCTTCTTCAACTTCAAGACAGCACTTAACCTGGAGCGATGAAGAAAATGTCATAAGCAGATCAACATCAGTTTCAAGTTACAATATATGTTCGGGGTAACTGACGAAACAGAATATAATTAAAGACATACAACCTTATTTAAGAAATCCCCATATTCAAGTTGCTCTAAGAGGAAGTAAGGAGTCTTGTCTGAACAATCACACCACTCTCCAATTATAACAATTAAAACTGACAAACTTTCAGAAATTTTGACTGAAAATTTAATTATCCTTAACAACAAAAATCATTAAATTCCACTTGTTCGTTCTACACAAATGTGAAAACATTGTAGGCCAGAAAGCAGCGCCTGTACTAGTCGCTAACAATACAAAGTTGAGCCTAACCTCTCCCAAAATCTCGAAATATCAATTTTCCCTGAAAAATCTATTTCACATAAAACTGATTATACACTTACCGGCAAAAAATTCCGGCCACTTGAAAAATTTACTATTTTTATGTATAGTTTTCAATTTTTTAATATTTTTTATCGTTCATAACGTTTATAGGTTAACTGATTTTCAAAATAAAACAAATAAATAGGATATATAGGAAATTTGAAATAAGTAAAGAAAAGTGATCTGGAAAATTTTATTTGACTGTTTTTTTTATTTTAAATTATTTTTTAGTGAGATGGTGCTAATACCAGTATAACGTCCTCTTGCCTTTATCACAGCTTTTAGGCGTCTCAGCATGCTTTGAATCAAGCCGGAAATTTCGTTTTGTGAGATTAGAGCCCATCCGCTTTGAAGTGCCCTTTCTAAGCTCCTGGAGCATCCCAGGAACAAATCTCCGATTTCTTATCTGTCTTCCAAGCATTATCCCACACATGCTCTATGAGATTTAAGTCAGCGTAACGGTTATCAAAAAGGCCTGCATTATGTGGAGCGATATCGTGCATTAGCACAAACTCCTCACCTATCTCCAGCATAATATGGATCACATGAACTTGCAGTATATCCGCCAAGTACCGAGCAGCAGTCATGGAACCTCCTCGAACAATCACTAACTCTGTACGTCTTTGTAAACTCATACCTGCCAAAACATCAGAGCCTCGTTGGAAAGGCCTAGTGAGAACAAAATTGCATTCTGCAAATCTTTCACCTCTTCTCCGCCGCACTTGTTCCCGGCATCTGGAGCCCTTAAGGCAAATCAGGACTCGTCAGAAAACAATACACTTGCCTATTGCTCGATAGACCAATTGATGTATTGCCGAGCAAACTCAAGGCGAGAAATTGGTATATTATAGCCCTCTTGTGGGGCGAAAAGCCATCAAACCTTGCTCATTCAGTCTCTTTCGAGCTGTTCTCTCAGAAATTTGAACACCTCAAACTTTTTGGAGGCGATGAACTATTTGAACAGCTGTCAGATGACGATTTCGTAAAACTGTCAATGTCATAAAACGGTTGTCCTGCAGTTCAGTGGCCCTTGAACGTCCTAAGCCTGGCCTTCATGAGTTTGATTCTGTTTCCCTCTAACGCTGCACTGCATCTTGCAGAGTTTAGTAGGGAACACAAATAGTAAGGACTGCATATCTAATGGAGCGGCCGTCATCAATAAGTGCTACAACAAGTGCGACATCCTCGGCACTAAGGGACATTTTGAAAGTCGAATTTTTATTTTTATTTTCTTAGTCAAGGGACAAGCTATTAAACATTTTTTATTTATTTAATTTTTTTAATGTACAACGTACAATTGTGCTCTAAAAATGTTAACTATTAAGTCCAAAACAAAACAACTGGTGAAAACAGATCCCCCAATATTATATTATTTATTAAATGTAATTTTTTTAATTGGCCGGAATTTTTTATCGGTGAGTGTGAATTCAGCAAGTACTATAAGTTTAAGGAAAATCATTGGAGCTGTCATTCCAGAAAATTCCGAAAAACTCAGAAAATAAAGCTAACCTTTTTTTTTCAAACTTGGCAGTTTTTCCAATTGGGGCTGCCTCAGTATATAGAACTAGTCTCACTTGTATAGAGGATACCGTCCTCTGAGGCGTGCACACTCTACTATATAAGTAAAACTGAGTACGCAGCTGGGCGAGAGTTTGCCTATGAGCTAGCTAAACCCACATGGTTACACAAACGCAACGCTAGTGGGTAGCTCTCAGGTCCAATGTGTATTATTTACATTAATTATCGAACCATTGGTATAAAATACGCACTCGAATAAGAAGGGGGAGAAGCGAACCAGTGCTTAGCAGTATATAAAAAAGTTCAGTCATTCCTTGCCTCTGGTACAAAGATTTTTTGTAGACGCACGTGTTGTTACAACATATTTGGGTCACTGCGGAGGAATTATACAAAAAAAACTACGTATATGGTTTCTTCAAATCCGTAGAGAATTAACGGTTTTTAAAGCAATTTTCCACTCACCTGTTAGCAGAAGCCTCACTAATTGCCACACCCCGTGAACATACTGTCAATAGTTGATATGTTTCATATTTTGCCTAGAGATTATTTAATAACTGTACCTATTTTATTTGTTCATGCTTTCTGAATTATTTCAGTATTTGTTGTGCCCGTGGCTAATGCATTTCATTTTTCTTCCTCTAATAGTGAACTGATCAGATGTAAAAATAATTGAAGATGATCTCGCCATCATTATAGATTGGTCTCCCTGGGCCATTTGTACAGTTACAATAACATTGATATACGTACCACTGTTTATAGACAGATATTTCAGGACAGTCTTACCTGGTTATAACACCAACAGTCCTTATTCTTAAAACGCAGCGAGCAATATTCAGAAAATATTTCACGTGTACCATTCACACCACTTTGTCATACTGCCATTCTACAATTCTAATTGACTAATTAGATATTTTTTCTTAATGTTTGTTTGCCTTTACCGTTAGTTAGAAGGTAACTTACATGTATGAGATATTAGGACATACCTGGTATTGAACTTGATTACACTGTGGACCACAAAGTGCATTTATAATTCAACCTTGCGCCTCTCTCTCACACAATTCTTCTAAAATCACTTTATCCGGAAGAATGTTTCAAATATGCAGCAGTTGGTATTCCAACTTTAAAGGAAATCTTGGAGTAGTTGTTGAGATAATTACGAAAAAGTCAGAAACCCATTCTGTAGAGAATCACTCAAGCAATTTTCCTTCAATTTTGGAATTCTTAATAATTAAGGTGATAAAACCCAATGGCAGACTGAATCTAAAATATTGGTTGCTAAGAGCCAACGACAATTAATTTAATTAATGACAATTTCAAAAAATTCATGGAAAAAGTACAATTTAATTTTTTCCGAAAGAAATGTGTATTTTTTACTAATTCAAACTACAGCGGTCCTTATATTGTACATAGGTACTGTGGCAGATACAGATATATATACCATTCAATGTAATATATTTATCAAACTAAACCCCAAACCAGTTTGAAATAAGTTTGTGAGTAATGACAGTAGTCGAAGAATGAATGCCTGTGTGGACATGCGGACTTGGGCGGCTTTACTCCAGGAAGGTTACAGACACATTACTCCAGGAAGGTTACAGACACAAATAATTAAAAAAAAAAAAAAATCTGGAGTAAAATATTCACCCGACTTTGTCTCACTGCCAAATGGCAAATTTTTTTCACACTTAGAATTCTTATTATTGTTTAAAATCGTCGGCATTTTTATGGAGAAAATCACAAAAACCTGAAAGATCTATTCAGTAAAGTCGCACTTCCGCTCAACCGATTTTCTTCAAACTGGGAATTTTAGCAACTTATATAATTCTAATTAATATTATTTAGTTGACAGAATTGTATAGCACATTGTTGAACTGAAATAGCACATTAGAGGAAAACATAACTCCACCTCTCCACTAGGAATGCTCTTAAATGAATTTTCCCGGAGAAATGTTTCAAATAAAAGTTTTAGCTCTTATGTATAGTTGATATATCAAGCTTAAAGAAAATCGTTGGAGCCGTTTTAGAGAAAATAGCAGAGAATTAAATACAACGGGAATGCCTTGTGGTTATTTATTGGCTACTTTTTCCTTTTATAAATGTTATGATTTTCCTGGGCGTGTTGAGGCTGTAAAGTGGTTAATTTCCTCAACACACCCGGGAAAATCATAACATTACTAAATACTACTTTCAGTAAAGCGCATTTCCCGTGATCCTATTTTCTTTAAACTCGGGATTTCGACAACTCATTTATTTCTAATTAATATTATTTAGATGCGAGTTGTGTTTGTGCTTTATAGTGAGAATGTTGTGCTCTGCTGTCTCTTGCTTTAAACCCTTTTTTTACTACTAAAAAAAAATCGTAATAGTAATTTATTTTATAACAGTGCACGCAGTTACTTACGCTCTTTTGATTGGTGTATTATTCTAAGTTTTTACATGAAAAAAATAATTGTGCTTTGTAAAATCAGTGCAGTATGTGTTCAAGAGATGGGCCAGTTGGAGAGGGGGAAGAAGTTGTGCTATCAATACTTCAATAAACAAAATCGAAACTCTGACCTTAGAAATAACATCTCTACGTACTGATGTGAATAATATGGATTATAAACTAAATCAAAATTTAAAAAAGGTTGATTCTGAAGTTAGTGATTTAAAAAAAGAAAATGTAAAATTAAAGAAAGAAGTTTTCTCTTAAGACTGAACTTAACGATAACATTCAATACAGCCCATTTAATGGTATAAAAATAACAAATGTGCCCAAACAAGAAGGTTAGAATTTAATTTTGATAATTAAAGCTATAAGTGAGGCTATTGGATTCAAATTTGAGGAGAATCAAATAACTGTATGTTACCGTATAAACTCAAGAGTGGCAGATGGCGTGATTGTTGTGAACTTTGTGCGTGATTTAGATAAAAATTGAATTTTTAAAATTAAAAAAGCAGAAACATAACATTCTTTCAACAGATTTACTTTCTATCCAGCCGTCTAAGCCCATATACATTTCAGAATTACTTTCACCGTTTAATGTATCTCTTTTCAAGAAATTAAACGAAGTATAAAATAAAATATATTTGGATTAGAAACAATAGAATCATGGTTCGTATAAATGATCAATCTATTCCGACCAATGTACGATATGAAGCCGATCTGGTGAAGTTAGTAAGGCAACAAGGTGATATTTTATCTGAAATTGATTACTCTGGTGGAGAACTCGAAGTTGATGTGTAGATGATAAGAGACTGATACATCAGAATCTAGCAAGAAGATTGGTCGTAGAAAACGCAAGGTGAAATCTGCCCCTTCAAATTCGGGCTCCGTTCATTGGGTTCTTTTTTAACAAAGGCAATATAACAAAGGCAGGGAAGTCTATAATATCAGCTAATGGTAATTCTCTATTTAAGGTATTATTTTTAAACATTGAAGGATATAGTAAATTATTTCAATTAGGTCAGTTGCGATTATTTCTATAGTTAATAATGATGTAATTTGTTTTGCCGAGACATTTATTTATAGTGATTCTTTTATTAAGCTTGGTTGGCTATCTGATTATCACTTATTTATGGCGGAACCGGTGAAAACTAAGAATAGGGGTCGAGCAAAAGGAGGGCTTATGTTATTTGTTAGGAAAAAGTATGACCAAGTTTATTTACTAAATAAAAATAGCTTATCTTTATTTGTGAAAATAGTTATAAATTGTTTTGTATTGATAATTGGAGGTAATTAATTGGAGTCCCGATTTGAGCCTGAATGAGTGCGTTGAGTCTCTGGATGAGTCAATTTTAAATATAAGATCTAATAATGTTTCGGAAAATGTGATCTTGCTAGGCGACTTCAACGCACGCATGCCGGCATTAATTGTCGAATGAATTGTTTGAAGGTACTAAGTTGCAGGGCACTAGGCGTTCACTAGATTCTGTTTGTAATGCAAGGGGAAGAGGACTTGTAAGTTACATGGAAGAAAATGGTTATATTGTTGTGAATGGCAGATCTCCTGGAGATTTTCCAGCCAATGTTACGGATATAACGAGCAGGGGAATGAGAATAGTGGATAAGGCGAGGATATCGCCCAGTTTGTTAGATTATGTGATTGATTTCAAAGTGTCAGGTGAGTCAGAAATATCCAATCATTTAGTTTAAATATCATTTAGTTATCCAATCATGAGATTAAATAATGTTATTTTAGATGAAATACACCAAAATCTTCCAAAAAAATATAGTGGAAAAGTACTGTTTAATGTTGGATGAACAAAGTATAATTGATTTCACAATGTTACTGAATAATTCAAATGATATTTATTATAATTCTGAAAATGTTGATTTACTTTATGAAAATCTTTATAATTGTTTAAAGTCTTGTTCTATTTCTTCTGGTATGTTGATATGTAAAAAATTGAATTTAAATTTCAAATTTCGTTACAAAGATAAAATTTGGTTCAGTGCAGATTGTAAGAAAGCCAAGAGAAATGTTAGGGAACGTTATAAAGACTTGAAAAGAGATAAGCATTCAGAAGTTGCTAATAACTCTCTTATTGAGAGCAAAAAACTTATAAGAAAATTATTAAAGATACAAAAGAAAAATATTATGCTGAACTGCTAAATGATGCACAAACCTCTGTCCTGATGTAATTGTCCACGGCCTTCTCCATTGTCTTCAGAAGAAAAGACGTGAGGCAGATAGGGCTAAAGGACTTGGGCAGGGTGGCGTCCCTTTTCCCAACCTTGGGGATAAAAACCACCCTAGCCCTCCTCCAAGGCCCGAGTGCCAAGCTACTCCAAGTAATCCTAACCAGGTGTGGAAGAACCTCCTTTATGCCCTTTTGTAGAAGGGCAGGGAAGACTTTATCCATACCTTAAAGAGCTAAAAATTATTGATTGCCCATTATCTAGCCTTGATGGCGTACAGATGGTCTTGGCCACCTCCTAGACTTCCCTGCTCGGTCTGCTGGGCCCTATTGTCTCAGAACCATCCTCTGGTGGCAGGCTCCCGGAAAATGGGTTTCCAGCAGGAGAAGAGCGCGTTGCTCCCCGTCCTGCGTATAGCTGCATCAGGTCTTTTGAGCGACATCGTTGCTCCAACGCCATGCTTGGCCATTGCTTTATGCAGTCTGGCCGCCACGGGTAGAGAAGTAATGTCCTCACAGAATTTCCTATAACTGGTCCTTTTAGCCTTCCTAATCTCCTTGTTATAGGCAGTAAGCGCCCGCGTGTAGCTCTGCCATTCTCCAGTGAGCTTCGTCCTATTAAAGAGCTTGCGCACTTTGGATCCTAAATTGGACAGATCCTGCTCCACCAGGGGGGCATCCCTACAACAAAGGAGTCGCGCACGGGGTAGCTGTCTTCAAAGGCGCCTACCACCGCCCCATTCAGCTCCTTTACCCTATGCTCCAGCTCCAAACGACACTGCGGCGCCCTCGCAGTGTCAATGCGATTTAGAGCACAGCCCAAATTGGTAACGAATTCCTCCCAATTTGTACGTCTGGGATTTTTCCATTCCCCATCACCAAGCCCCTCCAGATTGAATGTAATAATTCGATAATTTGAAAGGGGAGGCTCGTCCGAGACTTCCCAGCTGCCAACAAACTGCCCGATGCTAGGACTGCCGAAAGTAATGTCTAAAATCTCCTCCCTTACCCTAGTCACAAACGTAGGTGACGGCCCAACGATAAAAATGTCCCGGTTATGTTGGAGAAAAAACTCAAAAAGGTACTCACCTCTTCTGTTATCTCTTCTACTCCCCCTCACGCTGTTGTGGGCATTCTCATCGTACCCAGGAGAGGTAGCTTCCGCTTCCGGCAGTATTCCGCCAACCTCTGCACCTCCGCCGGTGGTACATCCCTGTCCCGAGCGAAGTAACTAGATGCTATCACAACGGTGCGGTTGTTGCCTCCATAGTTCAGATGGGCCAAAATGGATACCAAATCCCGGGTCGTAAATTCTGAAAAGCAAGTGTATTCTGATCAGGATATTATTTCTGATCAGGATGCAGGCCCTAGGGTTCTCGCTTTCAGTATCCCATACTACCTTGTTGTACTTATCTGATAGTCCACAGATCCGTCCTCTGACTGTCCACGGCTCCTAAATCAGCACCAGGCCAAGTAGCCTTTTGGCGAACAACCTCGTAATGGTGGCCGATGCCCCCTTTGCATGGTGCAAGTTCACCTGGGCTACCCTGGTGCTCAGTCCCAAGGGGTGCTTACTCATGGGGGGGTGAGGGCATCCCCCTGCTCCCTCAGGAGCTTTTCCTCTTCTTCGACAGAGAGAATTGCTCGGAGAGCTGAGAGATCCATTGCTCCCATATCTCCCAGGCTCTCTCGTTGCTGAGTGTCATATTCAAGCTCCGGGGACAGACTCTCCCTCAGTAGCTCTTCCGCTGGAGTGGAGGTCAAAGGAGCTTGCTGCTTCTTAGCATCCCCTTCGCCCTTCAGCTTCTTCCAGCCTCTAATGGGGAGCTTCCCAAACCGAAATAGGATGGTGCCTCCTCCCCTCTTGACTGTCTCGAACGACTGATCGTTGATCGCGGCAGTCAAGAGAGCTCCATTCTCTTCTTTATAAACGAGGATTTTCCACGCCCATGTATTCACTCCCACGTTCTGGGCATTCACTAAGGCTAAAATCTTTCTGATGCCCTTCTCTGCACTCCTTGGAAACAAGGTAGTGACAGTGTGCATGTTCGGGATACTTTCTCCCAAGCACGCCATCAACCCGACTCCCGTCCAAGTACTCAGAGTCGACCCCCTGCTTTGCAGCAGTCCTGCTGTGTACTGGTCAAAACAGTGCAACCACAGCATCCCCGGACGAAAATGTATGCCCTCGAATTGGAGCTTATGCTCCCATCCTGTGAGCTATCTCCTCTACTATTACATCTTCCAGGGCTGATAGCTCCTCAGCACTGAGTACTACGTCCGGGAAGCCCCTAGGCATCACCCTAATTCTCACCACCTGTGCCGCACCAGTGGCACAAATCATAAATCAAAATTTTACAGCTTACCAAACTTTTAAACACAATAGTTACAATTGAAGAATCAAATAAAAGGAAGGAAATACCGCCGTACCAAAGATGCCAACAATATGTGCATATCAAGGGGTATTGTAATCATCCCTGTGCGTTCGATGGGGTTGGGAATACAGGTCTGGCGACTGTAGAAAACATCTCTCACTTGCCCTCTCTGCGGGGGACCTCATCCAGCCAACTATTGGGGATATATATGGTCCATAGAGAATTACAACGAAAAAGACAAGGGATGAGGAGCGGGCGGAGCACCTTTCCCGGAGGGTAGGCGCCAGGATATAAAGATATGTGTGTGTGAGTGAATTGTAATTGTAATTAGAGAAAGTCGTGTGAGCGTTTCACCCAGCTGTTTGTTTTGTATGCAAAAATTTACTTCAGCAAGACCTTTCAGTTTTCGTTGAAATATTTTTTCCAGTAAATAAATTGATTCTACGAAGTCAGTTTGCTCTAAAGTCCATCTATTTCTTTCAGTAAATTTGTCTTAAATTGTTACAGCATATCAAGTCCATCATCTTCTAAAAATTATGCGAAAGAGGATTGAAATATGCTCGTCCAGCTGCTTCTGAGATGAAGTGTCTAATAAATACACAGACAGACCCACGCACTATTCGTGAGCAACATGTTCTGCAAAGATAAAGAAACTCAAACCTGAAAAAGCTGGTTGAATTCAGTGAAGCGGCCAAATCGTCATCATAGAACACTCTCTTAGCAAAGGATGTTCAGTGATCAATTTGAATTACGCCGCACAGTTTTCACTATCAGTTTCTTCATATTTTGTGACACCCTTTCTCCCTATAGAGCAATATACCTAGACAAGTACATTACAAGTAATAATATGTTGGACAATCTTGAAAGTATACTATCTGATTTAGATATTAACAAAATCAACAATGTATATCTATTTGTAATTAATAGTTTAAAATTTATAAAATTCATGTTGACATGAGATAGTAGAAAATCATTTTATCTGGAAATAATTAAGTATGATATGTTTTATGCTGTCTTTGTTAGTTACTATTGTCAGATCAGTATTCAAAAAGTTTGTGATCTAAATTTGTTTATTCATTATTTTTGGTGCAATTTGAAATTCAGTTTTGTTAATTTTTTTTTTCTGTTTTTAAATAGTCCAGTTTGTCGAAAGATATTTAATTTAATTTTCAATGTTTACATTTTTTTTTTTTTTTGTAACAGTTATATATTTTATTTTATTTTTTTACCCACTCACTTGCTATGAATGTAAAATTCTAAAAGCAATAAAGATACATTTGCAAATAGCAGAACTTATAAATTCTGAACATTTTGTTTGCATTCAGTCCAATAAAAATTCAAACTTACTTGTTTATACTCCTACCAACTTTCTGGAATTTAATTTAATTTATCGCCTAGCCAATAAAAGTGTGTCGCTACTTAAAAAGGAAACTGTCGGCCTACCATAAACCTCTCTAATGACTCTAAAGCTACCCACTAATGACTAAAGCTTCATACCATACTCTTTCCTGTCTCAATTAATATCGTTTTCCTTATAATTGTTACAAATTGTTTCAGCCACCTATATTCAATGCAATTATTAACACTATAGAACTATAAGAAACACTTTCTAAAGTTTGTCAGATCGGTTTCTTTGCCTAAAACAGTTTTTTGATTGATGCTCTCAAATGGATATATAATACTTTTTAATAAATCAAATTATACGGTTGTAAATAAACTATATAGTTAATATCGTTCAGTAATTACTTACTATCTCTTAATGGACGTAATAAAAAAATTACTTGTAGCAAAAGTATTAACAAAGTGTTGTTTAATCATTTTTATTTTCCTAACCCAATAAGCAAATTGTTAATAGGAGAACACTGTCCGGAGGCGGCAGTGCACTGAGAAGGCATAGCAAAAAAAATAAAAAAATTGTTAATAATGTCAACCTATTTTGATGTACATAGTCGTGTTGACCCAGCATCATGAGGCATGGCAAAGTGGGAGAAGCTACAGTTGTTAGCGCATCTAGGTAGCGAAGGCCAAACTAAAACGGCAAGTGAACCGTGGCGCACTTACCATTTATACAAATCGCCTCTGCAAGTCTTGGCCCTGTTGCGCCATAGGTAAAAACTTTGATGTACCTACTATAAGAATATTAGTTGGGAGTGTTTATCTTAGCGTGATATCGTCCGATCTAGCCAGAGATATTCACAAGTGCACGGTGTCCGCCTCACAATTCTTAATTAGTTAACTATATTTTATTCTATATTTCTAAAATTTCATTGATTGAAACCTAGATGGCCTTTCTTCTTGTTCCTTGCTTCAGTATGGGAATTGCCCTGGCTCTTTTCCATATTTTTGGAAACTCACTACGTATGGAATGAATATGGAATATTTTGTAAACAAGTAACAGTACTAGTGATTGCATCATCACTGGGAGATTTATTATCTGCTTCAGAGCGTTCCTGAGTTCGGTGGGTGTAAGTGGATCATATTCTGACGTAGTGATTATTTATGAAATCCCTTAAATATTTATGCCACTTATTTCCAGTGCGACGTGTCCAAAGGTGTAAAAGTTATGGCTAGAGTCTCCAAAATATCCTGCATAGTGTAAACCTACGATCAATTTTTTTAAGAGCTGACAAATTAGGCTGAGATTTTAATTTATTTGCAACCCATTTAAATTCTATATGACGTGGATTTCCTTTACTTTATGAGACCCAAGAACATTTCTTTCTTTCTCTTAACAAGCTCACGTTAATTTGTTTCGGATGTATAAATATTCCTTCTTCTCACGCTTCTAAGATCTGCATCTTTCCATGTTCTCTGATACAACCGTCTAAGTCTGTTACAAACTTGGCTCTGTTATATCTTTGTTCCACCGTGGAACAGAAAATAGCTTCTTATAGAAAGTAGCTGATTTATATTTTTTTTTTTACCAATTATCATTTCACAAGCCTCCATAATTAATTAACACTTTTATAAACTCATTAAACGCGGTTGCATTTTTAATTTTTATAAATAAGTCTATTGATTAACTATTACTATTTGTGCACCATCAATATCAGTGTTCGTTAATTTTGATTAATCATGTTTTGAGATTCTTTTTAATATTATAATATAAATATATTTAATAGGCGCCCTAGGAAACACAGCTATACTCCTCATCAGCTATAGTCCTCAGTGTAATTATATTTATGTTTTTTAGTAAAAACACCAAATTTCAATAAAATTTGTCAATTATAATTGAACAATTGCGGCAAGAGAGGTTTCTGAGCGTTTCTCACGAGGTATTACTTTCTCTTACTCCTAGTAAGAGCAAGTATTGTAATGGTGTCAAATTTTCGATATTGAGTTTTCACCGGAAATATCCGTTTTGAGGTCCTCTGAGTCCAAAAAAGTGGTTTTTAGCAAATGGTCGTGTGTGTGTGTGTGTGTGTGTGTGTGTGTGTGTGTGTATGTGTACGTAAACAGCATAGCTCAAAAACAAAAAACCGTAGAAAGTTGAAACTTGATATTCCGTTTAGGTATCACCATGGGATCTGACACTACGTTATCTGTAAAAATTCCTCAACCGGAAGTGCCACTTTACAAGTTGAACTTTTTACTTTTTTGCAATTTTCTCAAAAAAAGATCCAACGATTTTTTTAAACTTGGTATATCAACTACACATACAAAAAGCTACAACTTTTATTTGAAACATTTCTGTGGGAAAATTCATTTAAGGGTACTTATGAGGGAGGGGTGGGGTTAAGTTTTCATCTAAAGTGCTATTTCAGTTTATTAGACAAAGTCTATCATCTAAATAATGTTAATTAAAATTAAATCTGTTGTTGAAATTCCGAGTTTGAAAAAAATCGGATAACCGGAAGTGCGTTTACTTTACCACTTTACTAAATGATTTTTTCACTTTTTCGCGATTTTCTCAAAAATGGCTCCGACGATTTTCTTGAAACTTCTTATATAAACTAAACATACAAAGATCTATAACTTTTATTTAAAACATTTCTCTGGGAAAATTCATTTAAGGGCACTTTATGGGAGGGTGGGGTTATGCTTTTTTCTAAAGTGGTATCATAGTTGATTATACAATTCTATCATCCAAACAAAATTAATTTGGCCTAAATTCCAAGTTTTAAGAAAAATTTGTAAGCCGGAAGTGCGCTTTTACTGAACAGTTTTTCAGTTTTCGACGAATTTCGTTATATTTGGTACACAAAACTATAACTTTGTCAAACTATAATTTTGAGAACAGGAGTAAGAGAAAGTTGTGTGAGTGTTTCATACCAGATTTTTTTTTAAATATTATCCCCACCCACATTGCTCTATATGGAGGACAAACTATTGTTTATTATAAAACAGATATATAATTACATAAATAAGACCTTTATCACTGTGTGAGGTCCAACCTTACGGAAGTAAACATTTATAGAGGCAATGTTAGCATTGGACATACATTTCTGCAATGACTACATCTTATCTAAACTATTACACAATCTAGTAACTTCCCATTTCGTGAAGTTACTGGCTGCCTTGTCTTACCTATTTAAGCAACCTTATTACCTACTTCAGCTCTAAAACCAAATCTAAAAAAAATCTGGTGTGAAACAGTCACCCAGCGATTTAAATAGTTTTGATTGAGATTTATTATTTATTCATACGGTTACTACCTAGTTACCAGTTTCACACAACTGAAAATATGTACTACTTACATGTGCAATTCTTATAATATTGTATAGACGATGGAATGGTATAATATAATTATTGAAATGGCATTTCAGAGGAGAATGTTTATCAGAATATCCCTTAAATGAATTTTCCCGAAAAAACGTTTAAAAAAATAATAAATAAAGCTTTATGTGATATAAATTGATACACGAAATTTAAAGAAAATCGTTGCAGCCGTTTTCAGAAAATCACCAAAAAAAAATTGAAAAATCCATTCAGTAAGTAGATAGAATATCGGTCGACCGATTTTGACCAAAACCTTACTTAGATAGAGCCTAAATGAAATACTAAGTTTCAACTTGCTCTGATTTTCCGTTTTTGAGTTATGTTGACGTAGACCAATTTGTAAAAACCACTTTTTCGGACTCACGGGACCATAAAACCTATATTTCCGGCAAAAAGTTAATTTCGAAAATTTGACACGATCGCAGTATTTCCTCTTTACAAGTGTAAGATAAAGTAATAAAAACTAAAACTGTAATTAACATCATAATCAAAATTTCTACCGCTTAAATAGAGTTAGGAGGAAGTTTGCAAAGCCTCTTCCAGTTTTCACTCTTGGACCAATTCACTTCTCTTACTTCAGTCAAGATCTCGTTTTAAGGCGTCCTTCCATTTTAACCTACACTAACCTTTTTTCTCCATTGCCTTCTACTATGGCTTTAAACGATCTAATGGCTATTCGGTTAGGCTCCGTTTCAATGACTGGCCTTTGAATTACGTTACGGACTCGGCTTTTTCTTGTTTTGCCTTCAAATTTCCTGACGAATCTCATTAAGGCCTATATCATTGATTTGTTTTTTGTCTATTTATCTATGATTTATATTTTTCTTCCATGATTCCGAGGAGAAGAAAAATTAAATAGCTATTTCCCTGTTGTTGTCTATCTGTCGCATATTGAAAAATCCTCTTCTTTCAACTGCCCGCTGTACCTATTCTTTCGCTTAACTCCGTGCCAATAGAACCGTTTTCGTTTAAGCCTGTTACCTGATCAGATCTAAAACCAAATCTAAGACAAAAACTAAAACTATGAAGGTAAAAAAATGAAAAAAGATAAAAAAAACAACTTGCATAATTACTAGTATTTAGGGGCATCGTGTTAAAAGTTAGATAAAGCAACATTTAATTAATTTAATGTGCCCATCAGTGAATGAACTATGCTGGCTTAAAAACATTCTTAAAGCAAAAAAAATTAAAAGAAAAGGAACATAAAACGAAGCAGAAAATAAATAAATAAAAAATAATGAAAGAAAAAAATGAAAAGATGACATTTTAATATCAATGCACTAGACTATATTTGGTAATAAAAATGAAGATGAGTTGCAGTAATGAAGTAGAGATATCAAGGAGGTCAATGAATTACACACAAATACCAAAATCATGAGAGAAAATTAATATTATGAGTTTGCTAGCGTGGGTGGTCTGTGTTAGCGGGAACATTTCTCTGCTGGTGACAATGCTCCATCTACCGCATTCCCATCAAGGGTTGAACTAATGGTCACGCCCCTTGCTCATCTTAAAGTTTTTATATGCACGAAAGAATACAAATAACAATAACTATCCATTTTCTAATTTATTCGCTCCCTATTTAATGTTGTTGATTGATTTTAATTTCTTGAGCAAAACGCTAATAAGGTACATAAATGCTATTATATTATACAGTAGTTCAACATGTAGTACTCATTCAGAGAGCGGATAATCAGTGCAATCAAAACTCTGCAAGCGGGCCGACACGAATGTTTGAACTATCTGAAAGATGATAGCATAATAAGCTTCTAACTTGATGCAATCCTCAATAGAACATCACTAATAATAAATTTGAAAAAAAAACGGATGCAGAAGGGTGCCAGATAAATGAAATAAGTAAACTTCTGAAATTTCTGGATCAAATTACTTAGGTAGAGGTTTTAGGTGCGGTATATTTGAACCCATTCATAATTTTAGAACTTGCTTGTTTAACTTTCCATTTTGGATTATTTCCTCTGTTTAATTTTGTTTATACATTCACTGCACTAATTTCAAGTTGATATTTGTGTGAATGAACGGACCACTGATGAAAGCACTGGGCTTATTTTGTTCAATTGATTTTGTGCTTCATTGCGGGGGAAAATTTCAATAAAAGTGATCGATCCCTGTATTATTTATAGTTAGTATAACAAATTTAATGAAATCTATTGGTGTTTTTAATGGAAAAAATCGTAGAAAATTAACAAATTGTTCAGTAAATATGAGGATGCTAAAACGGTATACATTAAATCCGCAAGAAACCTGGGCAGAGAATAAATAACCTTATTTCCATCCCTGGCTAATCTGCACTGACAGGAAGCCAAGAAAAAGAGAAAGTAAAAATCTGCTGTTAAACATTTACAAGCCATTCTCTTACTAATTTTTATTTTCTCTTAGCCTAGTAAGAGGAAGTATTGTAATCGTGTCAAATTTTCGATATCGAGTTTCACCAGAAATATCCGTTTTGAGGTCTCCTGAGTCCAAAAAAGTAGTTTTTAACAAATGGTCTGTGTGTGGTGTGTGTATGAAACCCTCAAACACGGCGGATTGGTTCACCTTAAGTAATATAAGCTAGAAATAAATTGGCATCTTTGCCAACAGAATTAGGTAAAAAAAAAAAACTTCACAGATTAGTTTTCAAAGTTTGAAATTTTTTCGAAAATGGCTCCAAACGATTTTCTTGAAACATGCAGTGTTAACTGCACAAGATATAAACCTATTATTACTGATACAATTTTACGCAATAATTGATTAGTAGGTTCTGGGAAGGTGTTAGGATTTGACAGTTCTGTCTTCTAGATTACAGTTTAATCAAATTCAAGTACTGCCATGTATTCCAAGATTAAAGAAAATTTTGCCCTCTAGGCAGTCTGTCTAGGATGCTCAAAACTTCAGTATTAAGAGAAAGTAAAAATAGATTCCAAGAATGCATCCTTGCTTAAGATCCTTCTGGTAAAAGTAGATAATTTTCAGAAAAGTTGTCTTAGAAATGGGATGCAAATATATTAAGAGACAAATTGAAAAAGAAAATGCAACTTCGCTGAAAGTATTTTGATTTAATACTTTCTCTAACTACTGTAAGAGGAAGTACTGCTTTAGTGTCAAATTCTCAATTCTCCGGAAATCCTATTTTGAGGACACAGATCAAGAAAAAATCTCTGGTATGAAACACTCACATTCACTTTCTTATTTGCAGTTTTATAGTTGACAAAGTTTCTTTAAACTTGGAACCTTCACTCAACGTTTAGTTGGCCTTAACATAATAAATACATGGTGTCGAGGATACATGATGATTATCAGCCCAACCAGATAGCTCTTGAATGTAGTAATATTGTAGTCTACAAGAGTGTGCTTCGATCAAACCCTAAATAACACCAACCATTTAAAAAGCAAATGAAAACAGATTTTGCAGAACTTTTCCTAACATCAATTTTTCCAGAAAATATTTCAAATAAAAGATTTACATCTACAACGATTATCAAAGAGCTAGTTTACAGGTTTATTGTTCGTATTTCAAGTTTAAATAAAATCGTTGGAGCCGTTTTCAGGACGGGTTTGTTTTTGGGCGGTGGTTATGGAGAGGCCCCCGGTTCGAGTCCAGCGTCTAACTGCTAAATCTATATATATTTGATAAAAAAATGTTAATAGTTAAGTATTTGCTTAGTGTAATAATTGTATTAACCAATTCAGTATATCCGCACTTCTGATAACCTATTGCTAAAATACTAACGTTTCAATATATTGCGCATCTTTTTCAAGGCGTAAATAATACGTAACAGTAAATAGACAAACATTGAGGTAACCGACTTTATTCGAATTTGTATCAATCCTTTTAATATACCATATTATATAGATGTACATGTATATATTTAGAGGAGCTTAATGTTGCAGAACACTCCAAAAAATCCTGAAAAAGGGCTCTGTTAAAATTGATAGGCATTTATGTGCATAGTTAGGGAACAAAGTTTAAAGAAAATCGTTTGATCCATTTTTGAAAAATCAGAAAAACTGATAAAGCAGTAAAGTTGCACGATTGTTGATTTTGACCAAAAATGGGTGTCAATTCGATGGTGATAAGCAGAACATTCAAGTTTGACCTACCTGCGATTTTTAGTTTTTTCGATATCTTGTTCACCGCTCGTGCATCACATTCAAAGAACATTTCTTTCGTATGCTGGGGAAATCAAAAGACTTTCAAGAAAATTAGTAAACCGAAAGTACTTTTTTACTGAACAGCTTTTTTTTATTTTTCTCGATTTTTACTTTCTCTTACTCCTAATAAAGAGTGTCAAATTTTCGAAATCGAGTTTTCATCGGAAATATCCGTTTTGAGGTCCCCTAAGTCCAAAAAAGTGAAAATGGTCTGTGTGTGTGTGTGTGTATATATATATATATATACTATGTATGTGAATAGCAAAGCTCAAGACAAAATCGTAGAAAGTTCAAACTTGGTATTCCGTTTAGGTATCACCATGGGATCCGACAGTACGTTATCAGTCAAAATTCCTCAACCGGAAGTCCACTTTATTGAATGGTTTTTTTCACTTTTTTGCAATTTCAAAATAGCTTCAACGATTTTCTTTAAACTTGTGATATCAACTACACATACAAAGATCTAAAGATTTTCTTTGCAACATTTCTCCAGGAAAATGCATTTAAGGGCACCTTTTTGGGGAGGGGTGGGGTTGGTTGTTCTCTAAAGTGCTATTTCAGTTTACTACAAAATTTTATCATCTAAATAATATTAATTAGAATTAAATGTGTTCTTGAAATTCAGAGTTTGAAGAAAATCAGATAACCGGTAGTGCAATTTTACTAAACAGTTTTTCTCCATAAAAACACCGACGAATTTCATTAAATTTGTTATACTAACTATAAAATTTGTCAATCACAAATTTGAAAACTGGAGTAAGAGAACGTTGTGTGAGTGCATTTGTCAATTTTATCAATTACAATTATATTTATCAATTACAATTTTATACAGCGCAGTAAGAGAAAGTTGTGTGAGTTTTTCACATCAGATTTTTTGAGAAACTTCTTTCCATGACCAATCTTAGATACAATCTATCTCTGCCTCTTGTCTTTATACAATATAATCTATCTCTGTTTTATTTATACAAATGGAAATGCAGATAATTTTGTGGTTATATTGAATAAGTAAATAAGTAGAACCATGTATGCAGCAGGTATGGGTTGTTTATAATTAGAAATGATTAATGGGAAATTCTGAGAAAATTATTTTGATATAAATGTAAATAGAAATTTAACGTTCAACTGTTATTGAAAATCACGTGACCTCGGCTAATCTTTCCACTAACGTAGTACTAGTCTGATTGAAGAGTATCTATTAAGGGCGGTTATTCTGAACACGCTCACAAGTTTATTATAGAAGGTTGTCCAAAGTGTGTATTGATTACAATGTTTACATATGGGCAAGTATTGTTCTTTAGATGAGTGCCAACAATGTGTCGAGGGCGGGACCCTTTGGTGAACCCTCGTTAAGCCGTATTACTCTCTACTCATTGGCCTGGTGCTATCAAATTGCTCATTGTTGTTTTAACAGCCTATTGAACTACGTGAATGCAGCCTTCGCTCGCCCTTTGGACTTGTTTCATACATGATTGTTCTTCAAATCATTATTTTACGAGACTATTCAATTCTAATGAAACTGACATATAATAATAGAAATATACACAACTATTTGTGATATTCTCTATAACTATTTGCGCTTATACCACTATAATTAATGCAATTGTTTTACGGACTGGAATTTGCAACTCTATTTTGAGGCCCCAAAATGTTTGGTTGCCTAAGTTAAATACTATCTATATATATAAAAATTCAGCATCCGTATGTTTGTGGCCGCAAAACTCGAAAAGTAGTCGATGGATTGACTTCAAATTTTTACACAACGTTGCATTTCTATATAAGAGTGTTTATATATACTTTTTATTCCGAAGTTCTCACGGAAACGGGAAATTCCGAGGTTGGCAGAAATAGAGTCGGACGCGTTGCGACGGTGGCGCTCTCTCTGAACCTCTTTCTTAACTACTTATAAGTACCTCTATTCCGAAGTTCCCACGGAAACGGGAAATTCCGAGCTAAAATCCGTTCAAACGGCTTATTGCGTTAGCACGTGCTTATTCAGGTATTGCTGCTACATTGATGGAAGGAGGTAGAACAGCGCCTTCAGCTCTTAAACTGTCACTAAACATGCACTACACAGTAAACCCAACATGTAACATTTACATTCTAAATTTGAAAATTGGAGTGCCAATTATATTACTCCGAAACATCAATCAGCCAAAGTATGCAATGGTACACGATTAGTAGTTAAACAAAAATTGATGAATAATTCTCATTGGACCTCATAAAGGTGAAGACATACTACTTCCACGAATACCACTCCTTCTGACAGATATGCCGTTCGATCAAACAACTTCAATTTCCAATGCGGCTTGCGTTCGCTATGACTATCAATAAAGCGCAAGGACAAACTTTGCAAGTATGCGGTTTGAATTTAGAAAACTAATGCTTCTCTCATGGGCAATTATATGTCGCATGCTCCAGAGTTGGTAAACCATCTGATCTTTATGTTTATGTAGAAAACGGACAAACAAAAAAATGTAGTCCATTCACTAGCTTTACAATATAAGAAGACTTTCAGATGAAAACATTTTTTTCTGTAAGTGCACAGCAACGCAAAGTAGGGTATTAAATTGAATGATGTGTTTTCTTGCTGAATATGTTAACTATAATACTTCTATTTACTTTCCTAAAAATCAGACTGAGCCTCAGCGAAGCGTGGCCGGGTTAGCTAGTACAAAATAAAATGGAATTTAGTTTGTTGAGTTTAGTAAATAAATGGAAAGAAGTTTAAACGTAAGTGTTAGGCATGTGTATTATGATTAGTTTAATCTTTAAAGAAACCTCTTTGGCGCTTCTATCGAGGAAAAAATTCTCTATCGAGAACTATCACACTTCATGCTTGAGCATGCGTAGAATACGTTTTTACGTTTTTCAACAACTCCAGAACCCTCTAATTAACCCCCGAACCCCCTCGCTAACCCTGTTATGAGAAATCGTTCGTTCGCTTTTTCTTGTGAGAAACGTTTGCTTTTCAATGTGAGAATCGTTTGCTTTTCAATATGAGAAACGTTCGCTTTTTACCAAATAGGTGCCTCCCACAAAACATATACGTTAAAAATCACGAAACTGAATAAAATCATTCAGTAAAATGGCACTTCCGTCACCTATTTACTTCTCAATCGGAATTTTGACACTTTGAATGCTCATTAACATTATATAGGCCCACGAAGTGCCTTTGGTTACCGGATATAGTATTCTAGTAAGATAGGAAATAGGGAGCTGTTGTGAGATTCAGTACTGTTTTAATTGTTGCCCTTGATATTAATTCTTCTCGTCTGACAACTGAATCTTCTTTCTCCCAAATATGTCAACATTTTAAATATTGTTTTTCTAGAATATGATAGCGACTTGGAAATCGATGAGAGTAGTTTAATGATACTGAAATTAATTCTCACTCAACTTAATGCAATATTAAGAATATCTATTATTGCTGGAGTGATTATTAATGTGTCGAATTTCAAAATTGGAAAAATAAAAATTAATAAAATGTTAAGGAGGACAATAATATGTTGAATCTAAGACATAATCTTAATTTTTGAAAGCATCCGTAGCCATGGACCCGGAGCCTACTTAATGAACTGCCGACCGCCGAGCAGTGTTCACTTGATGCAGATAGACTGTGGACAGTGGAGACCCTTAGGATTAGAAAAACTAAAGGCAACGCTGCCTGGTCTCGAACGAGACGTCCGCATCCCAATTCCAGATACTACCGGAGACACTAGATAATTTCACACCCCTCTTTTAACATTCTAAAAAGAGTGATATAATAATATAGTTTCTCAAGGTTAATAATTTGAATAGACACAAGTTTATTACAGAAGAAGAAAAAACTTAATTATTACTTTATAACTATTATAGGTTGAAATGTATCAAAATATTAATAATCTTTGAATACCATCTTAATAATCTTTTATTATTAAAAATTATTAATAAATCAGATTTATTACCATTAGTCTTGATTACCTATATTTACGTGCAATGACTTGATTTCTTTTTCTTTTTAGTATTTTAGTATGATCAGCATGATTCTATCTAAAATTTCAGTGATGTCTTTTTTCAATATAACTGTTCGATCCGCAATAAAAGAGTGTCGTGTGTTTTTCATATCAGGATTTTTAAGTACTTTTTAATGACATGAAGGTTTTTGACAAAAGGAAACCTTCAAATTCAAAACACTATTTGGTGGGATTCCCCTGCTATGAGTCCTTACAGCTCACTGTCCGGTGAGCAGGCTCAGCAGTGCAGTGAGATGACTTCGGGCGCAATGAACTCAGATATTGGCGCGTATTAAAAAAAAGCAAGCAATCTAAAATAAAAGTATATACAAATATTCAAAATCACATAAAAGTAATACGTTCCAGCCATCTTCGATTTTATTTCACAAGTCTATAATTATATTTGGATTTTTTCACAGAATACATACATATAACGTGTTAATATCCGTAGACACAGCGCATAACAAGAATACATATAAACTGCAAATTTTTATTTGAAAGTAAAAATAACATGCAGATTCAATATAAATTTCATTATTAATTTTTATTTCTATTTAAATTATACATTTTTATAAACTTGAATATTCATTACAACAAAAAACAAATTGAAAATAGGAAAGCCCTCTCATAATTTATACAAGCAACAAAAAAGAAAAACTCAAGTTTTTTTTATAACCAGGTCGAGAATTAATATGGAATGACTTTTGTTTTTTTAATTGCCCCTAAAGGGAATAAAAACTAAACTGGGATGTTAAAAATTAAATAACTTTGCTCAATTGTTGTTCTATAATGAAAAAAATTCATCAAATAAAAAATGACAATATACAATTTATATGTTTATTTTAATTAAAAATATTAAAAATTATCTTATAATTTATTAATAAAATTGACAGTTATGCCAACATCTATATACAACACCATTTAATGAAGTATACATTCATAAGTTGAGATGGTTCTCAGTTGTACTGTTCAGGTAATACATAAGATATGTCATCCCAGGGATGTCTATACAAACCTTGTTTCAATCTTTTTTGATCCATATAATGACCTACAAAAATCAAAAACATTAAGTTACTTACATCATTAAATCTATTCTATATCTATAAAAAAGTAAGCAATTTTTTATTCCGATGATGGTCACCAATAACGGTTATGATTTACGATCACGATTTTGTGAAATGCATTAATATTGCAAATGGGGGTGGACGGATTTTTAAGCGGTTTGTACGATTACACACAAAAGTTTCTGGAGAATGTGCATACCAAATAACACAAATTATTTACAAGAGTGTAACACATACAAAAATTCTTTTCTTGTCACAAGATATAAAGATTCTTGATATGTCAAAAAATATTTAAAAAAATATAAAGGAGGTGTAATGTAGGTCGCCTCCACGTGGTGCACCCTGGATAACGCTAAATGGTCCTACATGGGCGGATGGGGCGCATAGCCAAAGTGAAGGCAACCTGTCTAGGGGATGGTGGCCCCGAAATCAAACATCCTGTTCCTCCAAGTTGGGGGTTGATGCGTCGGGCCAGCTCCTCGACCATCACAAAAAAAAAATAACAAATGCTAAAAGACCAAGCAAGAAAAGAACCGGACGGAAGAGGCTATGACCGGATACGGTCTAACAGAATCTGATACTCATGACAGAGACAAATGGAGAAACCAGCTTGAGTCGAGAGGAACTATGTATCGTAGAATACCTTAAAAAAAATATATATAAGTCTTGAAAAACTTGTCCCAAGAATTCATACCTGATTTCTCCCAAAATTTGTTAAGCTACCCCCAAGGCTGCGGCTAAGCTGGCGAATTAGGGCCATAGTGCTTAAAATATAATACAATTATAATCAGGCGGATTTTTAAACGGTTTGTACTATTTGACACAGAATTTTCTTGAGAATGTTAAGAGGGGTGAGGGGTTTTTCGAGAATATTAAGGGGTAAGTCCACGCCCGGAAGGTTGGGCATAATTGGCCATGCCATGCCGGAATGTGCAAGATTTTAACACAAATTATTTATTCAAGTGCAACACACTCAAAAATATCTCATTTTCAAATTCGTCACTCCCGCTTCTTAGGATTAACACCTACTAGGATATTAGGAACTTCTATTCAGATATGCTAATCGGTGAAAGAAGTGAAAGGGATTTGAGGAAATTTTTAGGGGTGGGGAAATGTTATAGAAGGCATGTTTTGGCAGGGTAAGCGATATAGTCATTCTACCATTCATCGCGAGATGCTTCTAAAGGTTCCTTTTACAGGTTTTCCTTCTGATAAAACGTTTTCGTAATTGTACTAATAATTTGTCCGTAACGGTTTTTTCAAACATGACCTCCAGAATTCCCTATCACCTACCCCACCCCTAAAAATTTCCTCAAATCCCTTTCACTTCTTTGACTTCTTTTACTTTCTTTCTTTCACTTCAACCCAACTTTCATTTCTGTAGATGATTTAAGATAAGAAACTAGTAACTTTGAATTTTCAAAACATGCCTTCTATAACAGGCTTTCATTGCCAGGTTTTTCACTTCCACAAAAAGCTGTAGAATTCCCAACAAAATCTCCATCTGTCACTGCCCGAGAGGCCAAGCGTTGAATATCCTCAAGCAGCAGTCTAACGGATCTTATCTCAATGCGACGCCACCAGGCCACAGCCGATATAATAACAAGCTAGGTTTAATAATCTTGAATTTTTGTAGTTGGTGTTGTTTTTCATTACATAAATCCAAAACTTTATTTTGGGAGTAATCTCCCAATTTTTACTAATTCTGCGACATTGTCAAAAGGAAAAAATTGCCTTTTCGAGCTGTGTCTAAATTCCGACTAATTTAATTTACTGTCGAAAACTCCAGGAAATTTCACCGATTAGCAAATCTGAACAGAAGTTCCTAATATCCTAGCAGGTGATAATCCTAAGAAGCGGGAGTGACGAATTTGGAAATGAGAAATTCCTGAGTGTGTTGCATTTAATAAATAATTTGTATTAAAATTTTGCACATTCCGGCATGGAACCTTCCGTACGTGGACTCACCCCTTAATATTCTCTAAAAAAAACCCTCACCCTATTAACATTCTCAAGAAAATTCTGTGTCAAATAGTACAAACCGTTTGAAAATTCGTCTGATTATAATTTTATTATATTTTAAGCACTATGGCTGCCTGATTCGGCAGCTTAGCGGAGCCTTAGAGGTAGCTTAACAAATTTTAGGAAGAAATCAGGTATGAATTCTTGTGACAAGACTTTATCTCAGTGCATATAATACCAATTTAGAAATGAGTAATTTTTGTATGTGTTGCACTCTTATAAATAATTTGTGTTAAATTTATTATTTGGTATGCACATTCTCAAGAAACTTTTGTGTGAAATCATACAAACCGCTTGAAAATCTTGGGGAGAAATCGGGTATGAATAACTCACAGGGCTTTATCTAGAGCACAGTAGGTTGTCAGCACTCTAAGACGCTCATTGGAGGACCGGACAGGGCTATTAGTGAGATGTTTTTTCTGTGTCTTTCACGGACCCCTTTTAGGCATCTGGTTGGATCCCTTAATAGGAATTGTGGTTTGAGGAGACACACTACGTAACCGAGTTCATGCCAGGTCTTTTAAAGAGTCTGTGAGGGAGAGAAGGAAACACCCATCGATCTTATGACATATTGCTTGGGTTGTGAAGAAATTAGATTTAGGATCTTTGATCGGAACAGGATGTAAAAGAGCTTAGGCTCTTTTTCTTCAAGGTTATGTACGATTTGTTCGGACTGCGGTGAATCTTAGATGCGTTTAGACGTGGATTTTTGATCTAGACCCGGTTTGTTGTTTTTCTTTGAGGTAACTATATGGACCAAGTGAGGTTTTGGATAGCGTAGGATTTGGACCCTCCTTACAAATGAATAATAATAATAAGCCGGAAAAGATCGCTGTAGGAAGGAAAAATATTTAAACCAAAAGTTTTATCCTCAATCAGTTAGTTATATCTGACTATAATTACACATTGTCATCCACACGGCAACTCTGTTCAAGTTCTTCACACCTGTAACACTATTATTGATTTCACTACTTCTGAATGTCAATTCTCTCTAAGAGCGATTCTTTCCAGATTAATTTTTTTTTTTTCTTTTTTTCTATGGGGTTTCATACATATAATATGAGCATCGGAACAATTTATTAATAATATATCTTTGCTAATGAAGTTTATATGATTAATGTTCAATGCATTTGTTACCATGAGTAACATTTCCGAAATTGTTTAAAACATCACTTTTCATAATAGTAAAATACAATTTCATTAACTAAAGGTCTATTAAGATGAAACTAATTCCATAAAAAAACATTAATTCCACTTAATCGTATAGTAAGACTACTGACTGGGATTAGCTACTTGAAAGATATGGAAATGATTAAATCTTATGCACTCACCAATAAATCCAATACTTCTACCAAGGACGAACAAGCTGTTAATGGCACCCATTTCAATATATTCTTGAGCTTCCTCTCTGAAAATTGAAAACCACTATTTAGTTATTTACATATGAAGAAACTGTTTCCGCTGCAATCTCTCTAATATTCAAGTCTTATATATGTTGTATTATTAAAAAAATGTTAACAAAAAAATTTAAAAAAAAAATTAAAGGAATAAAAGATCGGTTGAAAAAAAAATCATTAAATCTAATGGACAGCTATCCCGACATTTCAGTTCAGCAACCAGAGCCGCTACTTTTACTCCAAACCCACGTGCCTATAATGGAGTTACGCAATGTAGTGGAATAGTAGTAGTAGTAGAACAGTGTGGTAGATGAGACAAGTAGTTGCTTAAAATTAATACATTGTTGTGAAAAATGATTCATTCTATTTTAGAGCGGTGCAGCATTATTGTGAATCCCACCATACTACTTCATGAGTTTTGGTAATCGCTAAGTCGTTATTGGTCTAGCCAAACATTTTAAATTTTAAGACAACTTTTTCAAAATAAACATATTGAATTCCACTAAGCTCCAAAATACTTCTTATAACAATATTATTTCAGAAACTTTTGCTAGAAATAGTTTCAGATTATTCAATTACACAAAAAATTTTATTTAGACGATTTTCATACTGTCCGGCTATGTTCAATCTTCAGTAATTAAGTTGCAATATTTCATTTTTTATTTTTTATTCGTTTTTTATTTTTAAATAGATTTTTTCTATTATCTCTAACATCAATTAATAATAATAATAATTATTATTATTTATTTGTATCTGTTTAATCAGTTGACATACAGAGGGAGGTTAGCCAGTTGTATCATACAAAATGCGTATCATATAAAAATGTATCATACAAAAGCGTACACTAAAACAAAAATAAAATAAAAAAATCAGTAAATAAAAATCAAAAAACAAAAAGCAATTGAAAAAGAAAAAAAGAGACTAATTTAAGTAAACAAAGCTACTTTCTGTACACTATAAAACACAAAGCCTTAGATAATAATAGAAATCAGAATCCTTTGATATGAACTAAATTGAAAGTAACTGAAAAACATTAAAATAAAGAAAATGTATCGAAATACAATAATAAAATAGACAACCAAAAAATGTTTCTAACCATAAGAAATAAAATCATAAACTTAAATTAAACGTTTCCTTATTTTAAAAGCACTAATGCAGTACAGATAAATATCAATTAATTATTTAAGTGATCTGGCTCTGAAGTTAGTAGTTTAATAAAACTTTCATATTTGTTCTCAATATTGGAGATGTATTGGTTTATAAATTTATTTCTTAAATTACTGAATGCTGGGCAAATGGCAATAAAGTGGGCTAAATCATCTACTTCATTTAAACAACAAAATTTGCAAGTGTTACTACTATCAAATTTATAGTTATATTTGTTTAAATAAATACAACAATTTCTCTTACTGGCTAATCGTAATTGTGTTAACAGTCTGTTTGTTAATGTGAACATTAAAATTAAAATAGAATTCACCAGAATTTAGCCTGCTAATTTTTGTGTATATCACACTATAGCGACTATTTAATATACTATCAATATCTCTACAGAATAGATTATTTTTAAAGGACTCTAATGAATTTGTAAATTATCTCTAATTAATATGACTTCCAAATATGGTCTGCCCAATTGGGCTTAGATGTTTTTGGCGTTCCAAGACCCAGTTAGTTGGCATACAGTTACTCAAATCCAATAATCTACTTATAACTTAGGGAGACGGGATTCTGACATTTCGAGGAGAGATTGCCACCAATTTAACATTCTCTTAAATATCTTAAATTGTGAGTGAAACCTACCCGTTTCAAGCCTAACAAAGGCAACAGGAGTACATTTTGGAAGGTGTAATAAAAGCTTTCAAAATCTCAATTGCCCTCTTTCTATAATATGGTTGCAAGTAGATCCCTAAATTTCCGACAAATATAGTGACATGTTTTCTGCTATTGATTCATAAATATTTATTTTAGTTATTCCAATTATCACTTTTACTAGAACTCAGTAAAGATATAACAGTTGATGTAGCTGTAGCATTCCGGGCAAGAAAATATTCAGTTGCTTTCAAGAATTTGGCAGAGGAAGAAAATGGGAGACCCAAATTGGTGAAACTATTGCAGTACTCAACAGAGTGAGATTGATAGATTAGTCGCTTTAAATTCGAAAAATTACCACCTTTAAAGAATACCATCAATTAATAATATGAGGTTCAATAAGTAACGAGACAACGCTGTAGCTCAGAAACAGTTTGTTTAATCCATACAATAGTTTCAGTGCGTAGTGGGCATCCTTGTACTTAGTTTCTCATCAGCTCTTCAGAGTATTTGGTAAGCATAACCTCAAATATATTCAGTTAACAATGGAGAGTCCGCTCGAGCATTGCATCTCGGAAGTACAACGCTCAGTGATTAGATTTTTAGTTGCAGAGGATATAAAGAAAGGGTGGTGAAATCCACACAAGAATTTTGAAAGTGTACGGTAATAATTGTTTGAACCGTTCTAACGTTTACAAATAGGTAGAACAGTTTAAAAGTGGCCCTGTAAGTGTCTGTGACGAGCAACGAAGTGGACGACCGGTTGAAATTGCAACTTCCTCCCTCGACTCAATTAACGCTTTAATTCAGGACAACAGGCGTATTACTGTTGAATTGATAGCTGAAGAAGTGCAGGCGAGTTCTGGAACTGTCCACAACATTATTCAGAATAAGCTGCGACAAGAAAACATGTGCGAGATGGGTTCCAAGACAACTTACGGACGCCCACAAAGAAAGTGGGGTGGGAGATCCTGCCATATCGCCTACGGCCCTGATCTCGCCTAATCAGACTTCCATTTGCTTTGACCCCTTAAAGAGGCTCTACATGGAAAACATTTTCAATCCAATGATGGAGTTAAAAATCAGGTGCAAAAGTGGCTTCGAGATCAACCCAAAGAATTCTTTGCTTGAGGCATACACAAATTACAAGAACGATGGGACAAGTGTATAAATGTTGCTGGGGACTGTGTTGAAAAGTAGCCAAAGTTTTGTATTGATTAAATAAATCGTTTTTGAGCTACAGCGATTTGTCTCGTTACTTATTGAATGGCCCTGGTAAATATTCAATTTTTTTACTTTTTCAATTATTTTACATAAGATAGTTACTGTTAGGTCGCGGCACCTTTGACAGATTAACTTTGCCTCGCTATTTCTAAATTGTTATTTCATCGCCCGCATATTTCCCACGCCTTCCCGCCTTTTACCTCACACACTCTCTCTCTCTCTCTCTCTTGTGGTGGGATTGTCGGCGCCTTTTATCTCTCCGGGTTCGCGCCTTATTTATTTTTCCCACACTCTTCAAACGTTCTCTTCCTATAAAATTACTTCACTTGTATTCTACAGTTCGCCTGAACAAGTGTTTGTGCCGTTCTCTTCTTCTGTCGCCCGATAGCTAACCGCTGTTTTACCGCTTCTCCTTGGTCTGTGGTGTACTGTCAATTTCGCCTTTAAATTTGTGTCGCCTTATACGTTCCTATCCTCCGTGTTAATTAATATTGACTCTTCGGTGAGTACCAAGACTCATCTCTACGCGCCATCACCTTCACGAGGCTATTTCATCTGCGCCTTAGTGGAATCGCCATCCCCCGCCGCTTCAACACGGCATCATCCGCTTCTAAAGGAGCATTCCAATCCTTCTACGCTCACCTGAGTTCCTTCCTTTCACACGCACACCAGACACACACATACGCCACCTCTTCCTTTTTCAGTCCGCCATTCGTCTCATCACCCTTCTTCGATTCATCATTCACTGTCACCAAAGGGTAAGTCTCGTTTTCATTTATTTTACATTATTACTCATTTTTGTTTTTTCTCAGCTACTTGCCATCTCACCTTGGGTGTCTATAGTTATAATATAGTTGAGTTACTATTAATTATATATGAAGCTATTTATTAAAACAACTGGTATTACCCTTCGGCTAGCTTAGACATGGGTTTAAACGAAACCGATATAAGGGGCTTCTACCTCTGGGGGCGAATCGACTACATTCTCAGTAAATGAATCAAAAACATCTTCGAAGATGGCGAACAGGAGAATTGCAAACAAAAAGGTTTCAACATAAGAAATGTTATGAACGTTCATCGCCCCGTCCAAAAATATCCACTATCTCTATTTTACGTTGACTTAGAGCCAGATAATAACAATAAAGATATATTGAACCTCACTACTAAACTTCTACTCACTGTAGTAAGGGTAGAAGAACACTATGGAAGTAAAAAAATAACGCGGGCATAATGCCACCTTGCGCCGAGATGGGTTAAATGTTCTGGGCCTCATATCTGGAAGCAGTGCACCAAACCACCTGACCCACTTCCCCCATGCGCTCGCTGCTGTGGCTCTCACTCATCTAGCTTCCGTGGCTGTGAATTCATAAAAATTTTAAAGGTTTCGTCGTGAAAAAGAAATTGCCGAGATCAGTTATAAGCCTCAAACGCTCATTTTCAGCCCCTCAGTTAACTACACAAAAGGATTTTCTTGCAATCCCGCAGCCAGTTCGTCAGGACTTCAACAACAAAAACAGCCACAACCACAATTACTGCAGCATCATCCCAACCGCTTTGAGGATCCCACTTCCTACTCAAACTCCAGTAATACAACCTGACATAAGAGCGTTTTAAACTATTCTTTCAAAGATTTAAATCCCTCCTTCCTCCTCTTGTCAATCTAATAAACATGCTAATAAGCCAACTACTTCCTCGCCTCACCTCTTGATTCCTCTAACTCAACGTTCTTTAACTATCCTTTTTTGGAATGACATAGGTTCAACTGCCATAAAGATGAACTAGGCTCTTTATTACATGACAAACGAATTGACATAACTTTACTCAGTGAGACTAATTTTACAAGCAGGTCACATTTTTACATCACTGATTATAAAACTTACAGAACTGATCATACTGACGTTACAGCCCAGTGGCGCGGGAGAGGCAACGAAGGGTTACCTTAGGATGACCTTTCGGGGAGGTCTCACTAAGAACGAGGACTAGGTCTGGCAAGCGAACCAATTTCTGCTCTCTAAAATTGATAACGCGAGTAAGAAATGGGGATTTGATCAGCAGTCTGGGGGCCCTCAAAAAGCTAATGGAGGTGGGCAACACCTATTATGGGTATAATTTGCTGCTATTCGGACGACTCTAGACAGAAGGAAACTGGTCTGTCAGAAGCATGAGCATGGTTGCAGGGATTAGACTGGGGGAGATCTGTGGGCTTGGAGGTATGGCCACTGTCTTCCAGGCTGAGATCATCGGTATCATTGAATGCTGCTGCCCAGCGGCGGAGTGTCAGGGAGAAATTAAAGAGGTGCGGATATTCTCTGAAAGTCAGGCCGCACTGAGGGCTTTGAGCAAGCTCTTTTGGAGCTTGAAATTACTGGGAGAATGCAGGAGAAGGCTCTATACCCTAGCTCAGAGAGGCAAAGTGCAGTTCTTCTGGGTTCCCGGACATGCGGAAATAGAAGGCAATGAGAGGGCGGACCGGCTGGCTAGGGAGGGATCCTCCTTACCTTTCTGTGGTTCTGAGCCAGCCGTTGCCGTCACTAAGCGGTTCTGCGAAACTCAGAAAAAACTTTGGGAGACAAGAGTATTGAAGAAGCATTGGGAGGGGCCTCCAGGCCAAAAAATTTATCAACAGTACTAAGCGGGGGGTTTCGGATTACTTCCTCTCCCTGAGTAGGATAAGATTGAGAACTTTAACATACATTGTGACTGGACATACATGGGTAGCTAGTCATTTGCATAAAATAGGGGGGAGTCTAGTCCCATGTGTCAGAATTCTGATGATGGAGTTAGGGAAACGGTGTATCACTATTTATGTCAGTGTCCCCGTTTCGCTGTATGTCGGTCACTGCAGGGTAGGTTTCGTATATTTGGGAGGACCTTACTCTCACGGGAAAGCCTGGGAGGGTTCGGGATTAAAGGATATCTTAGATTTTGTAGACAGACTGGTAAACCACTCGGGGAGTTTAATTACTGGGATGAATTGGGAGGATAAAAGCCATATTTGCATCGGTCCCATGTCTACAGGCACCCAGGGTTTATTAATAATATAAACATTTTATTAAAAATTCATTATGTCATCTGCAGTAACGAACGAGCAGCTTGCTGCGTTGATTGAGAAAATGATCAAACCTCCAAGAAGAAATATATAAAAATTCTGCAGAAATTAAATCTTTTAGAGAACAAATAGAAGAAACAAAGAAACACATTTTTGAAGTTGAACATGTTCAATTGGAACAGTTAATTGAACACGAAAGTCAAATTAAAAAGTTAAACAATCTCAATAAAAGAAATATATTATATTTAATTTGGAAGGATTATCAGGAGAAAAAGCTTAATTTAAAGCAATATATTATTGAATTATTTTCTACTAAGATGGAAGTCACTCTGACGTCGCAAGATATCGATAACGTTCTTCGATTGGGAAATAACAAAGATAATCGACCCGTTCTTCTCAAATTGCATTCTTTCTGGCATAAGACAGTTGTACATAAAGCGGGAAAAAAACTGAAAGGTAGAAAAATCGCTGTTTCAAATTACTAACTCGAAGAAATAAAGACTTTAAGGATTATGTGCGGAATCGTAGAAGACATTCAGGATGTTGAAATGCCCTCCTCGCTTTGCGACAAAATAATCTGTTTGAGATAGTGGAACTTTTCTTGATAAAATTTGTTCAAAACGAGGATATATGAATTAGAATAAATTTAGAAACAAATTTGACAGAATTTGTCGACATTACTTTAACTTTTACTTTTACATATATTCATCTTTTATATGGATTATAGCTTTAATCAATTCAAGATAAAAGGTTCATTTTAATATACAAAGAGATATAATGAAAATATTATTGGATTGACTGTAACTAAATCATCTATACCAGCAGCTGTAGGTTACCGCGGGTGGCAGAATTCTTACCTTGTAAAACTTCCACTATGTCGCAAGAGATCTACAAATGATACTGCAATTACACCATCCACATTTAATATCAGATTTGGTTTCTTGGATGTTGTAATCTGCTCTACTTCTAGAGCATACTTTAAAAGTGGTGTCGCTGGGAAATTTTCCAGAACAAATTCTTTTATTATTTTCACCCTCATGTCTGGATTATTTATCTGAAATAAAATCGAAAATGAATAGATACAAAAATAAAAATAATGATGTTTCAATTCTAAATTTAAAACGGAAAAATAATTTCTATTAATATAGTGGTAGGAAGTAAAAAAATTAAAATTAAAATTATTTATTATATTAGGTGCATACCGATTTCACTCTGTGTCCGATGCCCATTATCAATTGACCCTTCTTTCTCATTGAATTTACAAACTCCATGGGAATAAGGCCAGAATCATAGGCCTCACTGAACTGTTTTGCTGCGCCATCTAAAGCTCCACCAAACCTTTCGCCCTACAATAAGGCAAACAAAAAATAGTAAAGCCTTAAAATCGATGCAAAATGAATAGATCCAAAATATAGTGGTAGGAAGATTTGTCAACTTTAAAGCAACAAAAGTAAAAATCTGGTATGACACCTCACCCAACTTACTCTTCCTCCAGTTTTCAAAATCGTGATTGACAAATTTTATAGTTAGTATATCAAATTTAATGAAATTCGTCGGGTTTTTATGGAGAAAATCGCAAACATTGAAATATACTTCCTTAATAAAAACGTACTTCCGGTCATCCGATTTTTTCAAACTCAAATTTTCTTCAACATATTTAATTCTAATTAATATTATTTAGACGATATAAGTGTCTATTAAACTGAAATAGCACTTCAGAGGAAACCGTAACCCCCCCCCCCAAGGTACCCTTAAATGAATTTTCCCAGAGAATGTTTCAAATAACAGTTGTAGCTCTTTGTATGTGTAGTTGACGTCCAAGTTTCAAGAAAATCGTTGGAACCATTTTTGAGAAAACCGCAAAAATTAAAAAAAAAAAACTAGTAAAGTGGTAGTTCCGGTTGAGGAATTTTGACAGATAACCTACTGTCGGATCAAATACGAGACCTAAACGGAATATCAAGTTTGAACTTTCCATGGTTTTTCGTTTTTGAGTTATGCTGTTCACATACACATACATATACACACAGACCTTTTCTAAAAACCACTTTTTTGGAGCCAGGAAAACGGATATTTCTCGGTGAAAACTCGATATCGAAAATTTGACACGATTACAATACTTCCTCTTACTACGAGTAAGAGAAAGTAAAAAATAGATAACTCGTTAGCACACTGCCTATGGAAAAAAGTTCAACTTTTTTAAATATAATTTTTTTTTCTTGGCATTAGCTCTGAAGGCCATAGCCATAAGGTAGATCAATTATATTTTTAAATTTCTGGTTACAACACCCTTTCTTTAAAGCGCAGACCCGTCGAGCATCTGCTACTCTAAAAGAGGGTGACCGTCGTTGGTTCGACAAGGTGGTCTATCACCGTAATGTGGTTTCAGCTGAGCGACATGAGATCTTCCAAGCGATACTCCGTTCCTAGTCGACAATTCATAAATATTGTGAGACACTTTCTTCGAAACGATGAACGGACCATCATAGGCTGTCAGCTTCGCTGAGAACTGATGCCCTGCTGAGGAGAGGGGGTGACTTTTCTTATAAACCATATCTGCTAAGTTATAAACTTTTCGTCTTCTCAGACTGTAATAGTTACGTTGTTTATTACTAGCATTATTTATATTTTTTCCTACTAAGATTCTTATTCATTAAGTTTATGTAGAGATTGTACCAAGGCTGATGATTCCGAACACTTAAACTTCTCACCGTCCACTCGGTAGTTCTGCGGTAGAAATGAAGTTGTCTCGACTCCCGTCCAAATCTGACTTGGGCCGGACCGAATCCAATGGAGACATGAACGCTAGTGTTCAGCGGGAACATAAATTCGGATAAATTCTTGTCGCTATACCTGTGGTCAGAGTTAAAGTAAGAGGAAATCATAGTTTTGATTGTTCGATTCATCCTTTCAATCGGTTTGATGCGGCCAATACGCAGGGCGTCCTGAAAAACTTAACGCCAAAAGTCTCTGCCAGGGATTTAATGGTGCAATTAACAAATGGCATGCCGTTATCTGTTACCAGAGTATAAGGCGTCCCCACACCATTACAGTATATTCTCTTTGAAGTACTTCGTAATTGTTACAGCATTAGCTGTTCTAATAAGAATAAGTTCAATCCATTTACTGAAAAGAGCTTCGAAAACTAAAATATGCGTAAACCCTCGAATAGTACAATCATGCAAATAATGCTAGCAATATAGGTAGTGGACCCATATCATAGGAAACGACAGCCCATGGTGTACTAAAATTTCTGGTTCCCATTAAACCAGGTGGAGCTCTTTGAACTGGCTTATGGCGCTGTGACATATTTTACAACTGCGAAGGTAATTACAAATATCCTGGTACATGCCCAAAATAATCTTTCCTTATTCTAGCGTAAGTCTTCTCAAAACCCAAGTGACCGAATTCTGGTATAACATGGAACTGAGTTAAAATAATATTTTGTTGCCACTAGGTACAACTAATTTCTATGAGGAACTCTCTGAGTCCATGACATCAGTTAGGTTATCCAAACTATGAAAGTATAAGAAGTGTTCATTGACTATTTTCCAGTCAGGGAAACGTTCAGGATGTTGGCTAACCTTCTGAAATTTGCTTTTGTACCATTCGTCAGAGGTGTCTGGAACTTCTATTACTTGGGTATCTATTGCACATGTGGAAGGTTGTTCAACAGGAAAAAAAGGTAAGCGGGAAAGGGCGTCGGGTACATGATTCATGGAACCCTTCTGGGTTTCATAAGCGTAGTCCTGAAACTCGAGTCCACCTGGCTAAGCGCCCTGTTGGGTTTCAAGATTATGGAGCCACTTTAAACTGAAGTGATCCGTGATAACGTAAAAGAAATATCCTTCTAGATATAGACGGAATTTCTTGATAGACCAAACTACGGCTAAACATTCCTTTTCAGTGACTGTATAATCAAGATCAGCCATTATTTAAGGAGCGGCTGGTGGTAAATGTGATTACCCGCTCTTCTCCCTTGATTATCTGTGAAAAAACTGATGCCAATCCGTAATTACTCGCATCGGTTTGTAGGTAGAAGGATACATCGAAATCTGGACGTGCCAGTATGGGAGTCGTCATTAATACAAATTTCAGACGTTCCATCGCTTGGGATTGTTCTAGAATCAAATTCCAATTTTGATTTTTGCGTAATAATTTATTTTTACAGGCTGATATAGTGGAAAAATGTGGATTGAATCTTGTAGACCAGGAAGTCAGCCCTTGAAATCTTCTAAGATCTTTAATATTATTAGGTTCCTGAAACGAAAGTATTGAATCTACCTTCTCAGGATCAACCTGGAGGCCTTTTTCATTCACAAGAAAACCTAAATATCGCAGCTCTGAACAACCGAATTCACACTTTTCGCGATTGACCTTCAAACCAGCCTCTCTTAAGCGAGAGAAACGATATTCAGATATTTAAGGTGATCCTGGAATGTATTAGTAACCACAATAATACCGTTCAGGTAAGCGAAACAATATGGCGCCAATCACGGAGTCAAGAAGCCTTTGAAATGTTGATGAACTTCCGCTCAATCCATAAGGCATTCTTTTAAAATGGAATAGACCTCTACCCAAGACTATAAATGCTATAATTTCCCTGCATTCTGGGGGGAATTTGCAAATACGCCTGGGCCAGATCCATGTTCGATATGTAGCGACAGTTCCTCAATTGTTCAAGGCCTATATAATTATTCAAGCCTATATGTACCATTAGGTTTGCAACAGGACTAGTCCAAGCGATTTTAGAAGAGCATTGGATATCTATGACGATATCTTCTGCGAGCATTCGATCTACTTCCTTATTAATAGCTTCGGCTTCTTAGACAAAACCGGATAAGCTCTCTGCTTAATAGGGGTATGGTTACCAACATATACTAACATAGTATATTTATTTATTTATTTAAATTCCTTTTTGTACATTATATAAATGTATAAGGTCGTCAATTATGAACTATTTGAAGAACAAATCAATATTATAAAATAACCAATTAACCAATTTACAATGAAGTGCAAACAACAGAAAGCACTTGTAGCAATGCAAACAAATAATCATTTTTAAGATTAGTGTAAAATCAAACAGTTTTTACACTAAATTGATCTATTGTCAATGTTTCACTGTAAAACTCCTCCAGACCATAATAACACTTTTTTAGGAGGTATTTTTTATTAACCTTTTAAACAATTTAATATCCATCTCTCTAATTTCTACTGGAAGGTGGTTAAATATCTTACTGGAAATAATATGGGGTGTTTGATCGGTTTTAACAAGTCTAGTGGAAGACATGTCTTGTTTATACCTAGTGTTGTAATGATGTACTAAGTTGCGTGTTTGAAGAACATCCTTTGATTTTATGACGTCCGTCAAGTTGGACTGGCCACCATCGAATTTTTAAAAGATTTTTTGCACATCGTTAGTGCCGCGTTTGTGCCGGCGATCTGCAAAATTTCAGCGTTTGTGCCGTATAATTAGCAGAGTTATTAAAGAAAGAATGTGGCCAGCCCAACTTGACGTCAAGTTAGACTGGCCACCAATTTCTATTTGACTTTTGAAAATTCTTTTTTTACCAATCGTTAGTGCTGCGTTTGTGCCGGCGATTCACCAAATTTCATCGTTTGTGCCGTAAAATTGAAAAAGTTATTAAACAAATAAAGTGGCCAGTCCAACTTGACGTCAAGTTAGACTGGCCACAAAATTTCTATTCACTTTTTTCAACTTTTCTTTTTGCTAATCGTTAGTGCTGCGTTTGTGCCGGCGATTCACCAAATTTCATCGTTTGTGCCATAAAATTGACAAAGATATAAAGAAAAAAAAGTGGCCAGTCCAACTTGACGTCAAGTTAGACTGGCCACAAAATTTCTATTCACTTTTTTAAACTTTTCTCTTTGCCAATCGTTAGTGCTGCGTTTGTGCCGGCGATTCACCAAATTTCATCGTTTGTGCCATAAAATTGACAAAGATATAAAGAAAAAAATGTGGCCAGTCCAACTTGACGTCAAGTTAGACCGGCCACAAACATTATTTTCACTTTTTTCAATTTTTCTTTTTACCAATCGTTAGTGCTACATCTGTGCCGGCGATTCACCAAATTTCAACGTTTGTGCCGTAAAATTGACAAAGATATTGACGAAAAACTGTTCGTCGTACTTGAAAACCAAAGGCCATGGCTGCGAGTAACATTTGAAAGTGCGCGTGCTCCACTGACCGCCAACGGCCCTTATCAGGGCCAGCAACTAAAATGTACTGGCCCTCGATTTCTAATCAAAATTCTGGAATTTTTTCTTCGCTATTCTTAAGTGATTCATTTGTGCCAGCGACCCACCAAATTTCAGCGTTTGTGCTGCAAAATTGACAAAGTTATTGAGGCGTCAAGTTAGACTGGCCACCAATTTATATTCACTTTTTTAAACTTTTCTCTTTGCCAATCGTTAGTGCTGCGTTTGTGCCGGCGATTCACCAAATTTCAACGTTTGTGCCGTAAAATTGACAAAGATATTGACGAAAAACTGTTCGTCGTACTTGAAAACCAAAGGCCATGGCTGCGAGTAACATTTGAATGTGCGCGTGCTCCACTGACCGCCAACGGCCCTTATCAGGGCCAGCAACTAAAATGTACTGGCCCTCGATTTCTAATCAAAATTCTGGAATTTTTTCTTTGCTAATCTTAAGTGATTCATTTGTGCCAGCAACCAACCAAATTTCAGCGTTTGTGCTGCAAAATTGACAAAGTTATTGATGCGTCAAGTTAGACTGGCCACAAAATTTATATTCACTTTGTAAACTTTTCTCTTTGCCAATCGTTAGAGCCGCGTTTGTGCCAGTGATTCACTAAATTTCATCGTTCGTGCCATAAAACTGACAAAGATATTAAGAAAAAAAAGTGACCAGTCCAACTTTATCGCATAACTTTTGAAAATTCTTTTTAACTGACAGGTTCATGTGGAAATAGCTTCTAGTAGGATTTGAAATATTAAATGAATCAAAATTTTAGCAAACACAAAGGTTATAAAGAATATCGTATAATAATCAACACATGTTCTTCTCGTATTAATGAATTTTTGAAATCGTTAAGAAAAAAAACTGCTCTATATTGCCAAGTAAATGCAAACTGTACATAATCGCAATTACTAGGGTACTGATGAGTTGCATTAAAGAAACATACAAACCTTTTCATAAAATATTATGACAACAAAATGGTTAAAAATGAATTAATATTTAAATATTAAGAGTATTTTTTCATTTCTCAAATACCTCCTGCAATGTGGAAGTGCAGCTCACAAACAAATCCAAAGTGATATTCTTGCCAACTTTGAGTGTATATTTTATATTGTAAAACAGTACATAAGTAGAAAATTTTTAGTGCTTTCGGTATTAGAGTTTATTGAGAATAACATAAATAAAATAGATAATAATATTTCTGGAATTTTAAGAAGTTATTAATAATAATAACTCAGTGTGACCCTTAAGTTCAGCCCATTCGTCATTTTAACATCGAATTATGTAATACCTTATTCTTATTTTCCGTAATAAACATATAGTTAATAAAGTTGGAATTATGGGTAAAACGTCTATGCATTTGAAAAGTTCTTAACTTTTTATAAATAATGTTAAAAAAATTAAAAATTTTGTGAAATGAACACTCGCCCCATGTTATTAGTTGTTCACAAAAGGCATATTGAGGCCATGTCTACGTTATGGTCGGCCCATCGCTTATGAGCTTGGCAATAGAGCGCAGCCTTTCAGACTCGGAGGGTCGGAAGGAAGTGTTAAAAACAAAAAGCCGGCTGCTGAGATAAAGCATCTCCAGTGAAGAAGAAAGATGCTGCTCCTCCCAAGGCAAAGACAACCGAGGCTCTTGAGCCGAAGAAGCCAGCAGAACAACTAAGGCTGCGCCCAAAAAGAATTAAGTTCCAAAGCAGTGTTGTTAAAAAAAAAATTGTCAAAAGGCCCTTTTCAGGGCCACCAAATATTAATCACATTGTATTGGGTTGGTGCAAAAATAATGCAGTTTTTTGACCTTTCATCTTTTGTTTACTTCTGCTTGCCAAGTAAACAAAGATAATCCTCCAGTCTAGGTAATGGATTATAAACAATGTTTATTAATGTTTTTTTTCCTCAAATATCAGTTTAGTTTGTGTTCCATTTTGTATGAGTTAAGACCTCCGATATTCACCATGTCAAAACAAGATTTTCGTCAAATTTATTTTTACGAGTTCAAACTTGGTCGAAGTGCGGCTCAAACTGCGCGTAACATCAATGTTGTTTGGGGTGAAGGAAGCATCAGTGAATGTACAGTGCAGCGATGGTTCCAAAAATTTCGTGTTGGAGATTTTGATCTCGAAGACAAGGAAGGTCGCGGTAGGCCCTCTGTTGTTGATCACGACCATCTTAGGGCATTGGTGGAAGATAACCCTCGCAAAACCACTCGAGACTTTGCGAGAGAAGTTAGTGTTGACCACTCAACAGTCGTTCGCCATCTCGAACAAATTGGTAAAGTTAAAAAGCTCGACACGTGGGTACCTCACGAATTGACCCAGAGCCAAAAACATCGGCGTTTTGAAATTTGCAATTCTCTTCTGTTGCGCTACCAAAATGAACCATTTCTTAATCGAATCGTGACATGTGATGAAAAATGGATCCAATACGACAACAGGAGACGGTCAGGCCAGTGGCTGGACAAGGATGAAGCACCAAAACATTTCGCGAAACCAAGCCTGCACCCGAAAAAAGTAATGGTGACAGTGTGGTGGTCTACTGCAGGTGTTATTCATTACAGCTTCCTAAATACTGGCGAAACAATCACGGCTGAAACATATTGTCAAGAAATTGACAAAATGTATAGGAAATTGCAAAATCTTTGTCCAGCATTGGTGAATCGGAAAGGACCAATTCTTCTTCACGATAACGCCAGGCCACATATCGCAATGCCAACTCTCAGGAAACTTCAGGAATTGAAATATGAAACACTTCCGCACCCTCCATACTCCCCCGATCTCTCGCCGACGGACTTCCACTTATTTAGACATTTGGACAACTTCTTAAGAGGAAAAAATTTTAGGGACCGAAGTGAAACCGAAAATGCCTTCCGCGAGTTTATTGAGAGTTTAAATAAAGATTTTTTAGAAACTGGAATAAAAATGCTTCTGACACGTTGGCAACTATGTGTTGATAATGATGGAACATATTTTGGATAAATAATCTTAGTTTTATGCAAATTATAATAATGTTTTTTTTTGGCATATAAAAACCTGCATTATTTTTGCACCAACCCTATACAAGCTTCACAGTCTCATGCACAAGCCTTTGCATAAGATCTGTCATTTAAAGGTGAGAAAACCAGACAGAAGCCATGTTTCATAAGAAGCTCTTTTAATATTACAGATGTAGGACCACAAATGAACCAGTTTTTTATCAACTCTAAATTTGCATTATGTTTTTATGCAGCATTACGGACCCAACTATATATTCTAAATTTTCATGCTAACTGACCATAAAAACACGAAACGAAGACAAATAGAACACAATTTTTAATTTCTCTTTTTTTCTAACTGCTTTTAGAATAGCAAACAATAATGGAACTTTCCAATTTTCCGCAAGAGATAGATTGACAATATTAGATTTCCATTCTCACTTATCCTATTTTTTGTTAACCTCTAAACGAACTAATATCCCTTTAATAAACACAGGCTTAGTGTACCTCGCGGACATATCAATGTAAGTAATAAATACTCAAGGAATATCCCTGAAAATTGGGCAGTATATTCGTAATTAATAAAGTGAAAGGGAAAACTTACTGATAATGGGTACGACTTAACAATGCCATATGAAAAAAAACAACAATAATTTGTTATTACAGACCTGCAAACACTATAAAAAGTTTTACGCAAATGTTTGTTGATAGATTATGATATAGAGAAATGGATATTTCACAAGAATCATAATGGCAAAGCAAGGGAAAATGCTGGCTTCTATCTTTGTAAAACTGCAGTCCAAATGAAACTTGGCTATAAAAACAGTAAAATGCTTGTTATTTTCGAGGACAATAAAAAACAGCGTTAATCATAATCACCTGTGACTCAAGAAGAAAAAACTGATTCAGCTAAAAGGGGTAGAAAAAAGAAAGGAGCATCAATCGAGATTAGTGGCTAAATATTACTAAATACTTAGATTTAATTTATTTATATTTATTACACGTATTTAATGGAAGAATCAAAAGTTAATAAAATGACTTTTTTGAGTAAAGCCCATAATCCAAATTTTTAATGAATTTCTCGGAACAACGATTCAAACGAAATTATACATCCCGACATTCACGTTTAGTATAAAATTTTAATGACATTCGTTTTTATGGAGAAAACTGAAAAACTGTTCAGTATAAATGTATTTCCGATGAACCGATTTTCTTCAAACTCAAAATATTAGTAACATATATAGTCTATTTATTATGAAGAAACAATTATATATAATAAATTGAAAAAGAACTTGAAAGGAAAATATGACCCCCATCGCTCCATCAAATCCCCTTAGATGATAACTAGACCGAAAGAAATGTTTTAAACAGAACCACTAGCAGCGGTTGAAAAAAAATATTTGAAAACACAAAATGGATGTGTCATTGATATGTACATGAACACAACCATTGCATTTAATTACTTATCAATTTTGCAGAACAACTGCCGAATTATCAATAAAAACGAAGCACTAGACACACATTTTGCACAGATTATTATCAAAACCTTACAAATCCTTGGAAAAGAATTCCATTTCAACCACTCAACGTTTACGTAATTAGGCAATTGTGTAGATTTATTAAACTTTGTTCTACTTATGAAATAAGTTCATGCAATAATTAAGTTAGAGTAAGTAACAGGAAAAGTTGATTTTTTAAAATTTACATTTATATATATATATTGAGCAATAATGAATATGCTTTATTGCATTAATTGAAAATTTGCCACATTGATAGCTATTCAATTGCATACATTTACACTAATATAAGTAGTGTTTTAATTGCGTGGTACATTTTCTCCCTGAGTACTATCCCTGTTCAAGCACGTTTATTTGTAAAACTCCAAGAAATAATGCAGTAGCAGCTATCCTTACTACATGAATTTAGATTTCACTATTTCACTAAATTTATGTCAATATCTTATTTCAGTTTCACATTTAATGTCGCAATATTATATAATATAACAATATAATTCGAATTTGATGATGAAAACAGACGGTAACATTGAAACTTTACAAAAATAGTATCATTATTAATAAATCATGGCATTAGTATTAATATAACCATATAATATTTTCATTAATTACTTTTGTAAAGAAATTAAATTTGATCATTGACAAGCTTAAATAGAGATACTAGATACACATCAAAACAACACACTAGATACACATCAAAACAAAAGTGACAGTACATTAGTTAGTAATAACTTTAACAATAAAAACGCCAGGATAAACAAGGAAATTAAATAAAAATAGTAAACATTATAACAAACCAAAACAAAAAACCTACTTTGTTTAAAATACACACAACAACAACAACAAAAAATCGAAATATACAATCAATGTTAGAAAAGGCGCAGAGATACTAATAGCAACCTCTATATTAATAACACTCTGTATTAGAAAGATCAAGAGTTTAACTAATTTTAACTCAATTTGATCCACGTTTTTTGCAAATAAATTGAACCTTCCAAATTGCCTTGATATAAATGTCTAAATAAGAATGAGCTATTGTTGGAATTATAACAGCCGTGTTATATTATAATTAATATACTAGCCACTAATGGACTAGGTAAAGGATGCTTAAAGAAAAGAAAAAACTGTTGCTAAACACTGACAAGGGCATCCCTTACTGTAATTTTGGTAGTGATTAGCGAAAAATTTTCTTTAAACATTCTTTTATTAACTAAACGTCAATTGGCTTCAATTAATAAAAGCGGTTTAATAAAACCACACTTTACAGAGAAACATTATAACACCACTTCAAAACCACATCGAATCAGTTCTTAAATCAATGGTCTTATGAGAGCCTCTGTAAACAAAATCAATGAAAGTAACGATTCGCCGTCACAAACGCAGCATTAAAATTTCTCCGAAACTCCATTAGAAACATGAATCACTTAAGATTAGCGAAGAAAAAATTCCAGAAATTGATTAGAAATCGAGGGCCAGTACATTTCAGTTTTTCGTCAATATCTTTGACAATTTTACGGCAAAAACGATGAAATTTGGTAAATCGCTGGCACAAACGCGGCACTAACGATTGGCAAAGAGAAAAGTTTAAAAAAGTGAATTTAAATTGGTGGCCAGTCTAACTTGATGCCTCAATAACTTTGTCAATTTTGCAGCACAAACGCTGAAATTTGGTGGGTCGCTGGCACAAATGAATCACTTAAGAATAGCGAAGAAAAAATTCCGGAATTTTGATTAGAAATCGAGGGCCAGTACATTTTAGTTGGTGGCCCTAATAAGGGCCGTTGGTTGTCAATGGAGCACGGGCACACTTTCAAATGTTACCCGCAGCCATGGCCTTCGGTTTCCAAGTACGACGAACAGTTTTTCGTCAATATCTTTTCAATTTTACGGCACTAACGATGAAATTTGGTGAATCGCCGGCACAAATGCAAACTAACGATTGGTAAAAAGAAAAATTGAAAAAAGTGAAAATAAAGTTTGTGGCCAGTCTAACTTGACGTCAAGTTGTACTGGCCACTTTTTTTTCTTAATATCTTTGTTAATTTTAAGGCACAAACGATGAAATTTGGTGAATCGCCGGCACAAACGCAGCACTAACGATTGGCAAAGAGAAAAGTTAAAAAAAGTGAATAGAAATTTTGTGGCCAGTCTAACTTGACGTCAAGTTGGACTGGCCACATTTTTTTCTTTATATCTTTGTCAATTTTATGGCACAAACGATGAAATTTGGTGAATCGCCGGCACAAACGCAGCACTAACGATTGGCAAAGAGAAAAGTTTAAAAAAGTGAATAGAAATTTTGTGGCCAGTCTAACTTGACGTCAAGTTGGACTGGCCACTTTATTTGTTTAATAACTTTTTCAATTTTACGGCACAAACGATGAAATTTGGTGAATCGCCGGCACAAACGCAGCACTAACGATTGGTAAAAAAAGAATTTTCAAAAGTCAAATAGAAATTGGTGGCCAGTCTAACTTGACGTCAAGTTGGGCTGGCCACATTCTTTCTTTAATAACTCTGCTAATTATACGGCACAAACGCTGAAATTTTGCAGATCGCCGGCATAAACGCGGCACTAACGATGTGCAAAAAATCTTTTAAAAATTCGATGGTGGCCAGTCCAACTTGACGGACGTGATTTTATGTACTGCAGACATTTATATATAAAAAGGCAGGTAACTGTCATTATTTTATTTTCTTAAAGAGAGGCTTACAGTGCTCCTTATTATTCTTCCTCAACATTACTCTTATTGCCTTCTTCTGTAATTTAAATATACTGTGCGCTCCTGGTGACGCTCCCCACAGTAAGTCCAGGCAAGTCCAAAATTCCATAGGCAAGTCGAGAATGAAACAGTCCTTGGTAAGCTGTTTTGAGTATATCCAAAACATCTCTCAACTTTCTTATCAGGTATATTACCTTGGACAGTTTACCTGACAGACATTCTGTATGCTTTTTCCACGTCAACTTAGAGTCAATTGTTATACAATTGATTATATAACCCCTACCTCAGGAATTTGCAATGCATCGAATTCTGTTCTTAGGCAGTTCTCTAGTTCTCGATGTTCTGAAGGCGATAACTGTTGAATGCCACATAGGCGAGAGGGTTGATTAAAATCAATGTTGTTCATGAAAGCAAATCTATCTTCGGGACTAATTTTGAAATATCATCGGAATGAACTCAGATCTAAAATAATTTCCATTTTGGAAGAATTTTCTCGGGCATTCAATCCTAAGAGATAGGAACTGCTAGAGAAGGAAGTACCAGAAATGTAAGCGAGAATGGTTTATTTTCCAGATTTGTTTAACGAGACGGACAACTCAGTTACTTCTGAGAAGCCATTGGCAAAAGAGACATTGGAGCTGGAAGTCGATTTGATAGGTACGGAAGATTCTTCTCGACCGTTCTTAAATGACAGATGAGGATAGTGAGATTCGGTCTTTTTAAAATAAAAAAAGTTATATTTCTGCCAACGTTTCACAAATATAGTCTTTATCAAGGCATAAAAATAAGAAATGTTAAACTTCAAAACATGACAACTTAAAATAATTTTTTGGAAAATAAATAGGGGAACACTGCAACACCACAGAGAATAGGGAATTCACCAGAGTGAATACAGTGACTATTCTCTGTGGTGTTGCAGTGTTCCCCCCTATTTATTTTCCAAAAATATAATGTAAAGTTGCCAGTTTTGAAGTTAAACATTTCTTAATGTATGCCTTGATGAAGATAATATATTTGTCGAAACATTGGCAAAAATATAAGTTTTTTTTATTTTTAAAAAGACCTAATCTCACTATCCTCATCCATCATTTGATAGGTATATTCAAATGATCAAGTTCTCCTAAACCGTCAGGGCTGATATAAGAATACGCTGAACCGGTATCGCCTAGGGCTGGATGTATCTCATTACTGAAATAAAGAAGAAGATACAGACCACAAATTTACAGACCTAGAACTTGTTTCAGAAGAGATATTTTCTCCGCCTGGCAGAGAGTCATTCTAAAGGGGAATATTGGGATCATAAAAGTTCTGATCGATCCCTCCCTCGGAACTAGGGACTAGTTTTCCGCACTAAAGGTAGGGCGGTTTGGTACCTAACATCAGACTCTCCACAACGATAGCAAAATCTTCGTCTTTTTTCTTTACAACTGGAATATCGGTGACCATCTTGTAAAAAATTAAAACATTTTGCATTCCCCGAAACTTGTGGGGAATGCAAATAGGTATTTTTACTTGAAGTTCGAATTAAAGGTTTAGAAGAATCTCATTTGCAAAAGAATTTATTATATCAACTTCTGACTTTAAGAATTTTCTCGGAATGAAAATTACTTTAGCTTCCCAACGTCCTTACTTTTGTATTTCTCATCTAATTTATTGGGGGAGGTTGGTAGGCAGCTTCTGGCACTGGAGTCTCTTCTTTAGTGGGTGGTGACCGGCCGGTATGTTTTAAGACGCTCTTTGAATGATTCGTATTCTTGGCCTAATGTAATCAATAGTTTCAGTGAATTAACCTGGGAACATCAAAAATACCTTTGGTAATCAGGGCGAAGATTATTACAAATTTTTGCTGTCTGTTCAGCATCGGATATGGGATGATCTAATTTGGACAATAATGTACGAATGCTGATCACGAAATCAGAGATACATTCAACTCTCTTTGAGTCCGCCTATCGATTTCACGCTTAAGCTTTTCTTGATAATTTGAAGGAAACAAAGTGGATCGAAAATCTAGCTCAAAACCTGTCCAAATCCTCCAATCAGTATGATTGAGGCGGTACCAATTCAAAGGGATACCCTCAAATAGTTCGGGTAACAATGTAAATAGATCTGAGTCAGCTTTTTTTCTCGTTAATTCGGAGGAAAAAATCAACAGGGCTTAATTTTGATGAAGTATCGAATTCTAAATTCCATGAAGTCACGAGGTATGGTAAGGGAAGAAACATCAGGGAAGGTAAAGCGTCGGAGGTTGAAGGTGGAGTTGATGCTTTTGTTTCAGTGCTGGATATGACTGCAGTCTTAACTGTTTCTTGAATTTCAATTTTCTTACTCGAAATGGTCCAATAAAAAGGATTACGTAGAAAAAAAACCCTCGCAATTGAGCTCTCAAAGTTCTGACTCTATCCTCAGAGGAAAGAGAGAAATTTCTAAGGATTGAACGTAACTCTTTCTTATTTAAACGATAAATCCAATTCAAGCGAGGGGTACTGGGAATATGTTCTAATTCATTAGATTCAGATTCAGAACTGGAATCATTCGAGTTCATTAACAACCGTTTAAAAGAGCGGCGTTATGAATGGAGAAGTGTTGGGAATAATCGTAACTTGAACTTTCGTACAATGTTTAAAATTAAAATAAGGAGACAGATAGGAAAAGTTCTTCACAACCAAGGGAGTTTTCAAGGTCGACTTAAAAAGTGGAAGCTTACGGATGAGGTAAATACAATTATTTTGGTGCAAAATGAGAGTTATTTGAATTAATGGCCTGAAAGTTTACTATTATTTTCATTATATTAATATTTATGAAGAAAATAAAAGTTTAAATAAATCATCAGAGATATTTTCCGTGATAGCCTGCTTCTTTTTGTGATCATCGACCGGTTTGGAGTTCGCCCATCATCAGGATGTTTTTTGTCACAGTATGATAACATAGATTTGCACGAGCAATTTTAGTTGATACAGTGACTCTTAAATAAATTATTATTATTATTATTATTATTATTTAACTACTAAATAATAATAATTAGTACTATTAAATTAATTTAAATTAGATAAATAATTATTATAATTAACGTAATGAGCAAGACAATGAGAAATAAATCTTTCGAAAAAAATAAAATAAGTTTTTGAACTAAAATAAATTAATATTTTCTTCAAATAAAAAGTCGCTTGAAAATTATGAATGTTAAGATTAAAAGAAAACCTATGTACAAACCTATGTAAACCTATGTAGAACAGACAAACATACAAACAAAGAAATAATGACCTACTTTAGAAATTTTTAACCTTAACTACATATCCGGTATTTTATCCGTCGTAGCATGCATATTAGTTATGTTCCTGATCGGTTTCGGATATTCATCCATCGTCAGAGCAAATTCACCAAGTTCGTGTATTGTGTACTTGTCTGTAAAGTGTAGAGTGTATGTAGTTTAAGTGTACTGTGTACTGATCTGATGAAGTGCATGGAGTACTGAGCTGTGGTAGCCCGTGGGGTAGCTACTCCCAAGTAACTGCATGCAACAGAAACTAGGTCTCAAACAACACAACTCAAACAGTACACAACACAAACTAGGGTCTCCGTCCCTAGTTAACTGGCGAAATCCAAGGGAGAGGGAAGGGATCAGCTCAGCAGTAGCGCGCTGGACTAGCAACGCGGAGGGCCCGGGTTCGAATCCAGCATTCCACCCTTAGATTTTTTTCTTCCTAGGAGCCTCTACAACTCACTGTCCGGTGATGGACAGTGTATCTAAAGTAAAAGTCTATTGTTCCTTAAAAATATAAAATAAAATTAATAATTAGATACATATTTATGTATTTTTCTGTTTCTATATAGTACTGGGCCCCACGATGAGGGCGTCAACTTCTTTAATTATGAAAGCAAACTTGGGCGCCAGATATCTATCATGCTATCGCGGAAAATCTGTTACAAGAAAAAAAAATTTCACCTTCCAGCAAGCTCAGAGTGAGACGGGGGGATTCATTTAAATTGTTAATGGTAGGCTTGAGCCAAAACATAAATCCTTTAAAATTCCGAAGTTCAAACCTTACATAAGTGAGAGGCAGGGAAGAGAAACAGACTGAACGATTATTTGCTGTAACCTTTATTATAGTCCAAATTACACTTACAGAAGTATTAGCTAGCATGTAAATGATCTGTACCTTTGTACGCTTTGCGGAGATCTTTGACAGCAAAACGCACTAATTCGTAAAAGAGAAGACTGATTTCTTCATCAAACTTCACTTCCCTTTCCACTGATATCTTCGTCTCAAATGACTTATCTTCCGATCACAGCCCAGTCATCCTAAATCTTGACAAACATCCCAAACCAATGCCTCCTCGACCGACCCTCATAAACGGCTCTATTGACTGCGACTATTTTCGTGATAACTTAACACAGAAACTTAACTTAAGCGTTCCACTAAAAACACCTTTACAAGTTGACAATAACGTTGAACTACTAATTAACTCTATCCAACAAAGTCTCCACCATGCTACTATTACTACCAACCAATATCACACAGCATATGTAACCTATAACTTTCCTTTCTATATCAGCACACTTATCACACTTAAATGGCAAGCGAGAACCCGCTGGAACTCCACTCGATGTCCTTCTGACAAAAAATCTTCAATCAACTGATAAGACAGCTGACTACTAACGAATCACACATATTCTGCAAGACCAATACTCCAAATACACACTTACTCTCACAACACAAGACAATCATTTTGGTCCGCTACAAAGAAGATCCTAAAATAGAAAAAAATACTTCTCATCTTCTCCAACGCCCTGACGGGTCCTGGGCGAAATCCGACTAGGAGAAAGCCCATTGCCTCGCCTCCTACCTCTCCCAAGTCTTTACTACCCATCCTGAAATCGAGGACCCATAACACAGCAACACCCAGGAACTTGGTATCCCACGTCCCCTCTCACTCCCGCCTAAAGCATTCACACCAAAAGAAATTCAGAAAATAATTCCGCAATGTTCCTCCTAAAACAAACCCTGGAAGGATCTTAGCAACACCTGCATCCTGCTATTGCTTCCATCCCTATTCACTGCCATCCTTAGAACAACTCACTTCCCTATACTTTGGAAATTTTCGTCAATCCGCATGATTTCCAAACCTAACTAACTCATTCATTCCCCTTCCTCCTAGTTCACTACCATTACTGGGACAATATTTTGAAAAACTTCTTTATCCCGCCTTCAAACTTTGTTAGTTCCACTCAATATTATTCCTAATTACCAATTCGGTTACCGCAGTTATCATTCTACATTCCCAGGCACACCATCACACCTTCGTTGAGCGGAAGCAAAGTTGTCGGGAGCCTTCCTGGACATCTCTCAAGCGTTTGATCGGGTATGGTGGCACCCGGGATTATTGTGGAAACTTAAAGGTATCCTTCCTTCCATTTAGAGATATCTCATCTTATTTGTGGATGAGTTTTGTTTTGAGATATCTCGCCGAGGGCCGAAGGAACCTCATTTTCTCCCATATTTCCTATTCACGTTGGCGTTACACAAGGAAGCACACTTGCTCCCCTTCTTTACACAGTATACACTACATTCTAATACTATCACCTTCACCTTTTCCGACGATACGGCCATCCTATTTCCTAATAATGATCCCGTCATGTCAACTCGCCATCTTCAATCCCATCTCAACATTCTCGAACCCTGCCTCCGAAAGTGGAGAATCAAGGCGAATCAACTCAAATCTAATTATATAGTCTTCACATTAAATCGAAAAACCCTTCCTTCTATATATTTCAACCACATTTCCTTACCTAGCGTCACAAAAGTTCGTTACCTTGGTATCAATCTCGACAATCGACTAACCTGGAATCCCCATACTCGACTAAAAAGAATTGAACTGAATAACAGACATAAAATACTAAAAAAACTTCTAGACAAACGTTCGAAAGTTACATTACATAACAAACGACAACTATATTATTCTCTATTAGCCCCTTTTTGTACTTACAGAATCGAACTATACGGGACAGCCAGACATTCAAACCTTTATCGCATTCAATCCCTACAGTCCAAAATCCTATGCACTATGGTTTATGACTATGGTCAACGCTCCCTTCTAGGTTCCAATCACACCTAAGGTCCTAAATTTCCCTTCGTTTCTACGATAGCCAATCCAAGCGCTCTCAACTACAACTCTCCCCTATAACCCATTACGACGACTGAAGAGCACCATCTGCGTGTGTAATCAGTTGTCTTGTAGCTGAATTAGGAGGCCCTAATTGGTTTATTACCAATCCAGCGATGGCAGTCTCATGTAGATCAGGTCATGTGTGTCTGCGGCCTTCAGCCAATGCCCAACATTATTCAGATGTTAGCTCTTTTACTTAACGCATGTAACATTATGCAGTTCTAAAAATCAATAAAAATGTTTAAAAAAAAAGATGCTGTCATGTCTCAAACACACACACACACACATACATACATACATACATACACACTCAGGAGACCTCAAAATGGTGATTTCCGGTAAAAATTTGACACGATTACAAAACTTCCTCTTACTAACAGTAAAAGAAAGTAAAAATTCATCAGAGATATTTTCCGTGGTATTGACCTCCAATTCCGTTAACTAATTGGAGTATATGCTCCTATTTCTGCCCATGAGTTGATCAATATTGATTATACAAACATACATGTATCAACTATCTCTGCTGGCTCTATGTGCATTTGTGAATATTGGAGGTCAGTGTAGTCTCAAGTTTTTAAAGTGGGAGACCCGCAGGGAAGTCAAAAATCCCTGAAGAATGGCTAGTCCTTACTGACACCTAAAAGAAACAACATTTTTGGATTTCTTCCTGTGAATTTTTGCAAACTGAAAAATTATTTTGTTATAATATTCTTCACCATTCGATAAAAATATTTTTTTCTTATTCAGGAGGACTTAAAAACGTATTTTTTGCAAAAAGCAATTACGAAAATTTGACTCTGTTGCGGTAATTCTTACCGTAACAAAATTAAGTATAAGTAAATATATTTCCATTTTAATAAAGTAAAAATAAATAAACAGAGTCCATTTTTATTTTCGCCTAATGTATTTGACCAGTAAACAATAATAAAAGACAAATAAATACCCTTTAAATAAATAAATGAAATTTTACTAACGATAGTAAGTAATCCGGAAACAAGTGAAGAGACAAGATCTTTACCAGCTCTTGCACAGACAATGGTGTTATGGGCGCCAGATACGGCTGGTCCGTGATCTGCAGTCACCATCAGACACATCTCGAAGAATTTACAAACATAAGGTGGCAGCGATCTTTGAAACCATAACAATGATACCACACCACCAATGCCCATATTTTGTTTCAATACCTATAATCAATATTAAATGTTATATTTATTCATTACAGATTATAGTAATTTTCAATCAAATTGAACCTTTTATAAACCAATTATTACTTTATTATGAACAAATGAATTACTTATTTGTATTGGGGAATAAATTAAATTACATGTTAATCATTAATTAATTATTATAATTAATAATTAGAACTTCTCAAAAGGGATCTCGTGAGGTCTGTGTTTATAAACAAGTTTGAAGAGGATGTAAAATAAATAGATTCAAAATATAAAATTAAAATAACCAATATATATCAAAATTAAATAAACACAATACTGTGATATTACAACACAACAGTGTCTTGTCATTTGGGAGAAATTGCATTTATAAAACTTACAGATATTACATATTTTCTGACTTGAAGAAGATTGGGTTTCTTGGAGCACTTCCACCACTCACTATACTGTAGCATGGCTTTTTTCTAAACAGATTTCACTCTTTTTATGGTATAAATTTTGAATGACCCCTCCTCCCTTAAAAGAGCCCATCTTACATATTCTATTTCCACCCCGGGGAAAGTACCAAGAGGGAAATTCCCTTTGTCCTAAATAAATGTAATGATAGGGGTAGGCCAGGAATCTCTGACTCAACTAACCTTTTCTTTTGTGCTTTCAACCTTCAAAAAACCCAACTTTATAAATAGATACATTGGAAAAATTCCCTACTTTACAATCATACAATATTTAACAAGGGTATATTTTGATACAATTTATATTTATTAATTCTTCTAAAGATGTACATATTAAAATGACTTTATTATGTAGAAATGGATCACTTCTCACTCAAATGAATACTTTTTCGAATAAACTGACTGCCATATATTGAACTTTTAAATCACTTGTTACTCAAATTAATCCTTCTTTAACCAATTTATTGCTTTTTGTTAACTTGTACTTTAACCACTTTTCACTCAATTTAATACTTTTTTTAACCATTTATTACTTCAAATTGAACGATTATAATCTTTTCACTCAAATAAATAGCTTTTTGAACAAACTATTTATATTTCAATAAATATATTAATTAATATAAATATATAATATTATATAACAATAAATAATATATAATAAATTTAAATTTAATTAATATAAAATATATTATAAATATAGCGAAGGGAATAGCTACGTGGTTAGCGTATTAGGATCCCGGGTTCGA